>SJYX01012128.1:153664-211112 GCA_006410675.1 Oreotragus oreotragus
AAAAGACGCTTACTCCTTGGAAGGAAAGTTATGACCAACCGAAATAGCATATTCAAAAGCAGAGACATTACTTTGCCAACAAAGGTCCCTCTAGTCAAGGCTATGGTTTTTCCAGTGGTCATGTATGGATGTGAGAGTTGAACTGTGAGGAAAGCTGAGAGCCGAAGAATTGATGCTTTTGAACTGTGGTGCTGGAGAAGACTCTTGAGAGTCCCTTGGACTGCAAGGAGATCCAACCAGTCCATTCTGAAGGAGACCAGTCCTGGGTGTTCATTGGAAGGACTGATGCTGAGGCTGAAACTCCAGTACTTTGGCCACCTCATGCGAAGAGTTGACTCATTGGAAAAGACTCTGATGCTGGGAGGGATTGGGGGCAGGAGGAGAAGGGGACGACCGAGGATGAGATGGCTGAACGGCATCACGAACTCAATGCACATGAGTATGGGTGAACTCCATGAGTTGGTGATGGACAGTGAGGCCTGGCGTGCTGCGATTCATGGGGTCGCAAAGAGTCGGACACGACTGAGCAACTGAAGTGAACTAAATGTACTGGGTATTATTTTAATTAACAAATGAAAAGGCATGCTTCAATACCTTTCAACTGCTTTTGTTCTTTCAGCTGAAAGGGTGTAAATCTTGAATATTCGTGTGACTCAAGGTGATGCTTATTTTCTGGGCTTTTGCTACATGTCAGAGAGAATAATAACTTATTGTGGCTTTATGAAGAACGTCTATAAAATTTTATTTTATCTTACTTAAATCAAAAGTCAGGGAATTTGTCCCACTGGATGGTAGTAACAGCCTTTTATCACATTGGTGGTAGCTTACAGAGGAGAAATTGGCCTTCAGTGGTGTGTGACTTCATGACCTAAATAAAGTGAGATGGATATCCCTCCTCTGGGTGATCCTTTATGTTTTTTCTTTTTTTTTTTTTAAAGAAAAGATAGAAAAAAGGAAAAGAAAGTACCAGTCACACTCATCTTCATTCAGTGCAGTGTTACTGAGATTATTCAGTGGAGTGCCGAAGTGGGATCACGCTAGAATCGCTAAGAACTGCACCTTGAGTCCAACTCCCAAGGGCTATTTCTATAATCACCTTAAATTAATGAAAAGTCTGTATATTGGTAACTTAAATATTAGGCAGGAAAAGAAAAAAACGTGATAAGGCCTGGACTACAGGAATGTTTTGGGAATGAGTCATTCTGAACAGCTAAGGCAGAGCTGAGATTTTTACATCTTTAAGCATCTAAACTATCTTTATTATTTCAAAGAAAGAAAAAAGTGAAAGTGAAGTCCTTCAGTCATGTCCAACTCTTCGGGACCCCATGGACTGTAGCCTAGCAGGCTCCTCCAACCATGGAATTTTCCAGGCAAGAGTACTGCAGTGGGTTGCCATTTCCTTCTCCAAGGGGTCTTCCCGACCCAAGGATCGAACCCGGGTCTCCCACATTGTAGGCAGACACTTTGCCATCTGAGCCACCAGCGATTTGGACAGAAATCCCATTCTCTTACTAGGGGAAGCCTGTGCCTCCCTTAGGGCATATAACCTCCCATCTAGAAATTTCCACACCTGCCTGCCACCCGAGGACGTTGTCCCTACGTCAGCTCCTCGGGCGCAGCCAGCGTTGGCTCATCCAGCTTTGCCTCTCCCGGAGGAGGTGATCGGTAACCTTCGTGGGATGAATCCGCGCTGCCCTTACCGTGACTGCTCCGGCGCCTTCCCAGAGGTTCATTATGAACATCCATTGTTGAAGTGGACTGCACGACAGATTCCCCCGGTTTCTACTCAGGGCTGCAGGAGTTTGGCCCCTATTAGCTGGTCCCAGATGCTGTGGGTTTTTAGATTCCTATATCAAGTATTGGAGGTATTGTTATTTTTAATCTGCAGATAAATGAGACCACTGCACTCTTTTCAGCTGCTCTGGCACACTGGCAGATTTCCAGTGATAAGTCCCGTGAGGAAAAAGGGCCCAGTGAGTAAAACCATGAACCTTAATGAAAGAATTTTGTAAACTCTCTCCTGCCAACTCAGAACCACACACCTCCACCAACTCAGAACCACACACCTCCAACCTCTTTTTAAGCTTTTTTTTTTTTGATTCTCAAATATGCATCACAGAAAGGAGGTTATTGATTACACAGTGGGGAGGTCACATTTTCCAAACCTAACTGCTCTTGTAGTTATACTCCAGTTTACAGGTTCCTAGAAATCGAGTCTTAGTGTCAATGTTTTCTTGGAACTCACCGATTCTATAAACCTGTAAACTATGAACGTAGTAAAAGTCATACTTCAACCTTTAATATCACTAATCTTTTAAAAATTAATTATTTTAACTGGAGGAAAATTACAACATCTTGGTGGTTTCTGCTGTACATCAACATGAATCGACCACAGGTAGACCTGTGTCCCTGCCATTCTGAGCCCCTCTCCAACCTCCCTCCCCACCAACACATTTTCAACTCCTTACAAAACGGAATTGACCTTGGAGGATTTATGTGTTTAATATTTATAAAGTATTTTAAACTCCTTAGGTAAAACTTCTTGCTAGAGATATTGGAGTTTCACTTTCACATTTATAACTTTTAGGAAGACAACACTGCTCAGAACACTGCACACTTTAAAGCTCTTACAGCTTTCGTGCCCATGGTCTAATTTGATCACCATGATGGTCATTCATAAATACAAATGATTGTGAGATCTGTATCCATGAATCTGTAATACTAAATTCTCAGACCTCACTTGGTTCTAAAACTGGCCTCTTGAATTTTCCTGTCCGAGATATTATTCATTGCTTGTGTAAATGTCAGACGCCAGAGAAAAACAAACTCCCATCCTGCCACTTGGTATGAAGCAAGGAATCTAAATCAACATCATTAGTGTGCTCGGCATTGGTGGTAAGCACTTCACATACTGAGCATGTTTTTTAAAGCTCGAAGGAAAGGGCTTCTGCTTCCTTTATGGCCTTCTGTTGACCATTTTAAGTTTCCCTGGACTTTATAAAAGTACATCAGCTAAGTCATTAAGAACATGTAAATTGTTTTACATATGAATGTGGCATACATTATTTCTCTAAGATATATGTGCAAGAACTGGACATGCCTATAAATTCTTGTGCTTTTTAATAACAAATATTTGATATTTTTAAAGAATAGCAAACGTCACTGCTGGGGGCCTAGGTTCGATCTTGGAGAACTAAGATTCCATAAGCCAAAAGAATTTTCTTTTAAACAGCAACTGCCATAGGTTACAACAATAATGGGAGTTGTATTTCATTTTTAATGTGAACTTAGTCTATAATGAGTAGTTAGTATCTCTGATTTAGGCATGCCTTAATTATAATTTTAAAGCTTTTGTTAGACAGCTTTGTCTAGAAAAATCTGAATACTATTTAGAAATGTATAATGCTGCTGCACTCACACACACAACTTTCCATAATTTGTTTCTAATTTCATTTCCAGTAGTGAAACAAAGCAGGAAAAGTGCAAAAAAAAAAAAATTCTTTGGTTGCATGGTTGCATTTTACCTAAAGATTATCTAGTAACTGTTACTCTCAGTTCATTTCAGTTCAGTTGCTCAGTCGTGTCCGACTCTGCGACCCCATGAATCGCAGCACGCCAAGCCTCCCTGTCCATCACCAACTCTCGGAGTTCAGTCAGACTCGCGTCCATCGAGTCCGTGATGCCATCCAGCCATCTCATCCTCGGTCGTCCCCTTCTCCTCCTGCCCCCAATCCCTCCCAGCATCAGAGTCTTTTCCAATGAGTCAACTCTTCGCATGAGCTGGCCAAAGTACTGGAGTTTCAGCTTTAGCATTATTCCTTCCAAAGAAATCCCAGGGCTGATCTCCTTCAGAATGGACTGGTTGGATCTCCTTGCAGTCCAAGGGACTCTCAAGAGTCTTCTCCAACACCACAGTTCAAAAGCATCAGTTCTTCAGCGCTCAGCCTTCTTCACATGATGCTAAACTACTGTGAAGAAACTGGAATTACTGAAGATGTTTGTGAGAAAACAGGATGAATATATTCGGATTCAAAAAGACAAAAATCAGTTCCTAATTCTTTGTATACTAAGGGCCATCTGGGGTGTAATGTAAGAGGTACCTACCTCCAGGATTGTAATTTCAGAGAAAAAAAGGGGAATAAGAAATGGGTCTATTTTGTGTCTTAGTATAAAGGACTTCTCTAGCCTTTTTAGAAAAGGTGCACATTTTTAAAAATGTTTTCCTGTTAGGCAGAGCAAGGGAGCATCCTAAAGGAGTTTGCAGTCCGTGAGAAAGTGAGAAGAGGCCTGATGGGCGCCTTTAACAGTGTTTCACCTGCTCTCAAACAGCAGAGCGGGAAGAATGAGCAAGTGCCCCAAAGCACTGCACCCAGAGAGGCAAAGCCAGGATGCAAGGAGGCCAAGCAGGGCCCTATGGGAGTCAGATGTTACATGTAAAGAGATTACACCTACCTGCTGTATAAGGTTTCTGTGGCTGCTCTAACAAATTGCTGCTTAGTAGCTTAAAAGAGCGCACATTTATTATCTCACAGGTCTGTAGTTCAGACGTCTAAACACACCCGAAATAAAGGTGCCAGCAGAGCTGCCTTTTTGGTCTTTCTCTGGAGGCCCAGACGGTAAAGAATCTGTCCACAACAGAGGATAATGCAGGATGGCAGTCTTATTTTAAGGCCAGTGGGTGAACCAGCTTAACTGCACCTGCTTCCTCACCTCCTCCTTTGCTACGTAACGTGACACATTCTGGGGATAAGGATGTGGACATCTTTGGCTGGGGGGTCAGCAGGGAACTAGTCCATCGATCACACTCACTTTCTCTTTCTTATTTAATAACATGTTTGTTAGGAAATGCGATCTATTTTCTATATGTTGATACCGCAGGTATTTTAGATAGCTGACAAATAATGACTGATAGCACTGCTGTTTAAGTAAGGAGTGAAGCAACTAGTAACTGTAAATAGAGCCAACACACATTTTTAGGGTTAAATAAATAATTCTAGAAGTTATAAAGACAGATACAATAGATAATATTTTTTAAACTAATTTTAAATATATGTGGATATAGAAAAACTCTTAGATGACTACTCTGTTGGGTTAATACCATCACATCTAAAAACCAGATGATGTTAAAAAAATTATTAGGCTAATAACACATAGCACATCTCTTAATAACACCTTAGTAACCAATTACATTTAAATTATAAGTACACTATGTAATAAACTTCCAAAAACCTTCTTGTAGGGAAGAAGGCAAACATTTTAAAAATGTCAACAAGGAAGCAAAATTTATAACCAAGACATAGAGTTCACACAAAGCCATCCTGAAAAAGTGAAACAGGGACTAGTTCTTTTCCAGAAGACAAACAAGGTCCAGATTAGCTAGGAATTCTGTATGTTTTCACATTCTATTAGCTCCATAGAAAACCTGCCCCTAGCATTTAATAATACATAAGCCTAATTTATAGTAAGTAATAATTTTACTGAAAACAAATTCTAAAATATAGATAGTTCTTAGGACCTGGAAATGCTCTATAGAAACTATAATTTGTGGGTTGAATTCAAAACAAAGAAGCAGGAGGAAAAAGTCAAGCAGCATCACTGGTTGTGGAGGCCTGCCGTGCGTGAGACCGTGCCTGTATTTCCAGCAGCAGTGCTACAGGAGTAGGTGGCATTTCAATTCCACAGTTAAAAGTGCGGAGACTGAGGCTCAGAGGAGTTGTATGATTTATCTAAGTTCCAATAACCTGCAGGGACAGCACTAGACTCTGAACGCAGATGTGCTTACTGCAAAGTCCATGCCCAACTCCAGGCTGCTTCCCTGAACCAGAAGAAAATATACTCTACGGATTTCTAATCTCTTTAGTTATAGATATCTCTTTGGTTATAATAAACTTCTAATGTGAGTACATGACTCTTTGCATAATACATAGTCACATTAAGTATTCTCTTTCAAATGTACAGCTTAGATGTTAGTGGTTATAAGCTAAGTCTAGTAGTTTTAGGTAATACATTTTAAAACGGATATATGTCCTATGTTTAAATTTTCATTTCCAAGAACTGTCTCTTAACTGTGAATTTGTACAACTAAGAATCTCTTACCAACTGTGGTGCTGGAGAGGACTCTTGAGAGTCCCTTGGACAGCAAAGAGATCAAACCAGTCAATCTGAAAGGATATCAGTCTTGAATATTCATTGAAAGGACTGATGCTGAAGCTGAAGCTCCAACACCTTGGCCACCTTAGGAGAAGAGCCGACTCCTTGGAAAAAGTCCTGATGCTGGGAGAAACTGAGGGCAGGAGGACAAGGGGGCAATAGAGAATGAGATGGTTGGATGGCCTCACCGTCTCAGTGGACATGAGTTTAAGGAAACTCTAGGAGACAGTGAAAGACAAGGAAGCTTGGCATGCTACAGTCCATGGGGTCACAAAGAGTCAGACATGACTTAGCGACTGAACAATAACACAGAATGTCTGCTCTCATCAGGACAGTTAAAACTTAACAAAGTGCTTGTTCTGTTGTTTTGATATACGAAGTTCTTTGTGCTAGAGAAATAAAACGACGCAAAGTTTCTCATCTTGAGGGTAGTGCTTCTTCTCTAAGGATGCCCTAAGATTGATGGGAGGCTGGCTTCCTGGCGTGTCTTTCTCCACAAGGCATTTGGAGTGTTATTGATTTAGTCATTTAGGTTGTTTTAAAGTGAACACATCTATACTTGAGGTCCAGTTAAGTCTAATACCCTCTGAGCGTAGGATAGTTTTTATAGCTGATATTACATGATCACCATATTAATATTTTATCCACAGTATTATCTGCTCCAATAGTTCATCACCACCAAAAGTGTCTTCTTTAAAAAGTACAACTATTCAGTGACAGATCAGTTTTTACCTTGAAAACCATCATCAGGACATTCTTTTAAAATAATAGTGGCATCTTCTCCAATTAGAAATGTATTAGACAAGACAGGTAGCTCAGCCATAATTACTGATGGGTGAAAAAATCTGCTGAACAACAAAAGGGCCCTTTTTAATAAATTCTTTATTGATAGGACTATAATTTCATATCAAATCTTCAGGATTAAGAATGAATTTTAAGAACAAGAAATAGTCATCAAAAAGAGCTTCCCTTGAGTCTGTATTTCCTGGGTTTGGGGAAATGGGGATCAGCCACCTGCAGCTAACCTGCCGGGTTTGTGCCCGTCAGCCAGCGCGCCTTCCGTTGCAACTGAAGGGACGGAGCGGCGGGCCAGCATTTCTTCATTGGTGCTGGCCGGCTTGCTTCGGGTTTTTGTTTCCTACTGGAAAGAATTAACTGGGGATAATGTGGTTTCTGTCTTGTTATAGGTGTTGTGTAGTGGCTCGCTGCAACCTTCTTCGGGATTGCCATCCATATCATTGGAGCATGGCATTTACTGAATCGAGGAGCCTAGACTCAAGGAAATGAGGTCACACAGATTTTGTAATCCATTTGTATGCATGGATATAAAATATACATTTCCTTGCATACAAGGAGAAAAAAAATCTCTTTAATAGAACTAAAAAGAAAAATGAGGTATTTTCGATCCCAAACACCCATGCCCTGTGTGTCGTTACACAAAAATGGCTGACAACTGCCCAGAGGGCTTGGCTTCCAGAAAGACTAATAAATGGCCAAACGCAAGGAGCTCGCTAGGAGCCAGAAAGCAATGACTTTTATGTAACCTACAGCTCACCTTGTGACAAATAAGATTATTGGCCTTACGTTTTCCAAATGGTCTCCCTTCTTTCATTACAGGATAGGAATACACACTGCTACAAGTCAGCATGNAAAAAAAATCTCTTTAATAGAACTAAAAAGAAAAATGAGGTATTTTCGATCCCAAACACCCATGCCCTGTGTGTCGTTACACAAAAATGGCTGACAACTGCCCAGAGGGCTTGGCTTCCAGAAAGACTAATAAATGGCCAAACGCAAGGAGCTCGCTAGGAGCCAGAAAGCAATGACTTTTATGTAACCTACAGCTCACCTTGTGACAAATAAGATTATTGGCCTTACGTTTTCCAAATGGTCTCCCTTCTTTCATTACAGGATAGGAATACACACTGCTACAAGTCAGCATGTCTAATAGAGGATTCCAGCAGAGAAATGCCACCTGTAAACAGCTGGGTTATTCAGAAATGCACTGACTTCAAGAACAGTATTTCAGTTGCAGTCATTCCCTCCTGATGCTTGAAGGTCGTGTACTTAAAAAGCCCTGTGGAAATACAATTGCAAGTTGAGAAACTATCTCTGTAGAAAACAGGAGTTGGAGGTCGGAGTCAGGAGCAAACCTGTTACAGTCCTTGTGCTTCTCACTCACTAGATATTTGTGCGTGTGTAAGTGTGTGTGTAAACAGTGCACGCTAGATATAGTGAACAAAGAAGTTCCATTTGTTTTAAAGTTTGAAACAATGAGCTTTATACTATTAATTTTCACTTGTCCTTCCTCGTTCTCTTTTCCCCATAATTTCGAAGTCCTAGATTTTGTTTTACTTAGCTATACACAATATCCATGCTAAGACATTGTGTCCTCTGATCCATTAAAATGTTCAACTCATTTCTAATTTGATAATCCCTTATTAGTAAAAAGGAAAATATTTTTATAATAGAATATATTTCAACGTTACATGTTCAGGGAAGACCNTAAATTGTTTTACATATGAATGTGGCATACATTATTTCTCTAAGATATATGTGCAAGAACTGGACATGCCTATAAATTCTTGTGCTTTTTAATAACAAATATTTGATATTTTTAAAGAATAGCAAACGTCACTGCTGGGGGCCTAGGTTCGATCTTGGAGAACTAAGATTCCATAAGCCAAAAGAATTTTCTTTTAAACAGCAACTGCCATAGGTTACAACAATAATGGGAGTTGTATTTCATTTTTAATGTGAACTTAGTCTATAATGAGTAGTTAGTATCTCTGATTTAGGCATGCCTTAATTATAATTTTAAAGCTTTTGTTAGACAGCTTTGTCTAGAAAAATCTGAATACTATTTAGAAATGTATAATGCTGCTGCACTCACACACACAACTTTCCATAATTTGTTTCTAATTTCATTTCCAGTAGTGAAACAAAGCAGGAAAAGTGCAAAAAAAAAAAAATTCTTTGGTTGCATGGTTGCATTTTACCTAAAGATTATCTAGTAACTGTTACTCTCAGTTCATTTCAGTTCAGTTGCTCAGTCGTGTCCGACTCTGCGACCCCATGAATCGCAGCACGCCAAGCCTCCCTGTCCATCACCAACTCTCGGAGTTCACTCAGACTCGCGTCCATCGAGTCCGTGATGCCATCCAGCCATCTCATCCTCGGTCGTCCCCTTCTCCTCCTGCCCCCAATCCCTCCCAGCATCAGAGTCTTTTCCAATGAGTCAACTCTTCGCATGAGCTGGCCAAAGTACTGGAGTTTCAGCTTTAGCATTATTCCTTCCAAAGAAATCCCAGGGCTGATCTCCTTCAGAATGGACTGGTTGGATCTCCTTGCAGTCCAAGGGACTCTCAAGAGTCTTCTCCAACACCACAGTTCAAAAGCATCAGTTCTTCAGCGCTCAGCCTTCTTCACACGATGCTAAACTACTGTGAAGAAACTGGAATTACTGAAGATGTTTGTGAGAAAACAGGATGAATATATTCGGATTCAAAAAGACAAAAATCAGTTCCTAATTCTTTGTATACTAAGGGCCATCTGGGGTGTAATGTAAGAGGTACCTACCTCCAGGATTGTAATTTCAGAGAAAAAAAGGGGAATAAGAAATGGGTCTATTTTGTGTCTTAGTATAAAGGACTTCTCTAGCCTTTTTAGAAAAGGTGCACATTTTTAAAAATGTTTTCCTGTTAGGCAGAGCAAGGGAGCATCCTAAAGGAGTTTGCAGTCCGTGAGAAAGTGAGAAGAGGCCTGATGGGCGCCTTTAACAGTGTTTCACCTGCTCTCAAACAGCAGAGCGGGAAGAATGAGCAAGTGCCCCAAAGCACTGCACCCAGAGAGGCAAAGCCAGGATGCAAGGAGGCCAAGCAGGGCCCTATGGGAGTCAGATGTTACATGTAAAGAGATTACACCTACCTGCTGTATAAGGTTTCTGTGGCTGCTCTAACAAATTGCTGCTTAGTAGCTTAAAAGAGCGCACATTTATTATCTCACAGGTCTGTAGTTCAGACGTCTAAACACACCCAAAATAAAGGTGCCAGCAGAGCTGCCTTTTTGGTCTTTCTCTGGAGGCCCAGACGGTAAAGAATCTGTCCACAACAGAGGATAATGCAGGATGGCAGTCTTATTTTAAGGCCAGTGGGTGAACCAGCTTAACTGCACCTGCTTCCTCACCTCCTCCTTTGCTACGTAACGTGACACATTCTGGGGATAAGGATGTGGACATCTTTGGCTGGGGGGTCAGCAGGGAACTAGTCCATCGATCACACTCACTTTCTCTTTCTTATTTAATAACATGTTTGTTAGGAAATGCGATCTATTTTCTATATGTTGATACCGCAGGTATTTTAGATAGCTGACAAATGATGACTGATACCACTGCTGTTTAAGTAAGGAGTGAAGCAACTAGTAACTATAAATAGAGCCAACACACATTTTTAGGGTTAAATAAATAATTCTAGAAGTTATAAAGACAGATACAATAGATAATATTTTTTAAACTAATTTTAAATATATGTGGATATAGAAAAACTCTTAGATGACTACTCTGTTGGGTTAATACCATCACATCTAAAAACCAGATGATGTTAAAAAAATTATTAGGCTAATAACACATAGCACATCTCTTAATAACACCTTAGTAACCAATTACATTTAAATTATAAGTACACTATGTAATAAACTTCCAAAAACCTTCTTGTAGGGAAGAAGGCAAACATTTTAAAAATGTCAACGAGGAAGCAAAATTTATAACCAAGACATAGAGTTCACACAAAGCCATCCTGAAAAAGTGAAACAGGGACTAGTTCTTTTCCAGAAGACAAACAAGGTCCAGATTAGCTAGGAATTCTGTATGTTTTCACATTCTATTAGCTCCATAGAAAACCTGCCCCTAGCATTTAATAATACATAAGCCTAATTTATAATAAGTAATAATTTTACTGAAAACAAATTCTAAAATATAGATAGTTCTTAGGACCTGGAAATGCTCTATAGAAACTATAATTTGTGGGTTGAATTCAAAACAAAGAAGCAGGAGGAAAAAGTCAAGCAGCATCACTGGTTGTGGAGGCCTGCCGTGCGTGAGACCGTGCCTGTATTTCCAGCAGCAGTGCTACAGGAGTAGGTGGCATTTCAATTCCACAGTTAAAAGTGCGGAGACTGAGGCTCAGAGGAGTTGTATGATTTATCTAAGTTCCAGTAACCTGCAGGGACAGCACTAGACTCTGAACGCAGATGTGCTTACTGCAAAGTCCATGCCCAACTCCAGGCTGCTTCCCTGAACCAGAAGAAAATATACTCTACGGATTTCTAATCTCTTTAGTTATAGATATCTCTTTGGTTATAATAAACTTCTAATGTGAGTACATGACTCTTTGCATAATACATAGTCACATTAAGTATTCTCTTTCAAATGTACAGCTTAGATGTTAGTGGTTATAAGCTAAGTCTAGTAGTTTTAGGTAATACATTTTAAAACGGATATATGTCCTATGTTTAAATTTTCATTTCCAAGAACTGTCTCTTAACTGTGAATTTGTACAACTAAGAATCTCTTACCAACTGTGGTGCTGGAGAGGACTCTTGAGAGTCCCTTGGACAGCAAAGAGATCAAACCAGTCAATCTGAAAGGATATCAGTCTTGAATATTCATTGAAAGGACTGATGCTGAAGCTGAAGCTCCAACACCTTGGCCACCTTAGGAGAAGAGCCGACTCCTTGGAAAAAGTCCTGATGCTGGGAGAAACTGAGGGCAGGAGGACAAGGGGGCAATAGAGAATGAGATGGTTGGATGGCCTCACCGTCTCAGTGGACATGAGTTTAAGGAAACTCTAGGAGACAGTGAAAGACAAGGAAGCTTGGCATGCTACAGTCCATGGGGTCACAAAGAGTCAGACATGACTTAGCGACTGAACAATAACACAGAATGTCTGCTCTCATCAGGACAGTTAAAACTTAACAAAGTGCTTGTTCTGTTGTTTTGATATACGAAGTTCTTTGTGCTAGAGAAATAAAACGACGCAAAGTTTCTCATCTTGAGGGTAGTGCTTCTTCTCTAAGGATGCCCTAAGATTGATGGGAGGCTGGCTTCCTGGCGTGTCTTTCTCCACAAGGCATTTGGAGTGTTATTGATTTAGTCATTTAGGTTGTTTTAAAGTGAACACATCTATACTTGAGGTCCAGTTAAGTCTAATACCCTCTGAGCGTAGGATAGTTTTTATAGCTGATATTACATGATCACCATATTAATATTTTATCCACAGTATTATCTGCTCCAATAGTTCATCACCACCAAAAGTGTCTTCTTTAAAAAGTACAACTATTCAGTGACAGATCAGTTTTTACCTTGAAAACCATCATCAGGACATTCTTTTAAAATAATAGTGGCATCTTCTCCAATTAGAAATGTATTAGACAAGACAGGTAGCTCAGCCATAATTACTGATGGGTGAAAAATCTGCTGAACAACAAAAGGGCCCTTTTTAATAAATTCTTTATTGATAGGACTATAATTTCATATCAAATCTTCAGGATTAAGAATGAATTTTAAGAACAAGAAATAGTCATCAAAAAGAGCTTCCCTTGAGTCTGTATTTCCTGGGTTTGGGGAAATGGGGATCAGCCACCTGCAGCTAACCTGCCGGGTTTGTGCCCGTCAGCCAGCGCGCCTTCCGTTGCAACTGAAGGGACGGAGCGGCGGGCCAGCATTTCTTCATTGGTGCTGGCCGGCTTGCTTCGGGTTTTTGTTTCCTACTGGAAAGAATTAACTGGGGATAATGTGGTTTCTGTCTTGTTATAGGTGTTGTGTAGTGGCTCACTGCAACCTTCTTCGGGATTGCCATCCATATCATTGGAGCATGGCATTTACTGAATCGAGGAGCCTAGACTCAAGGAAATGAGGTCACACAGATTTTGTAATCCATTTGTATGCATGGATATAAAATATACATTTCCTTGCATACAAGGAGAAAAAAAATCTCTTTAATAGAACTAAAAAGAAAAATGAGGTATTTTCGATCCCAAACACCCATGCCCTGTGTGTCGTTACACAAAAATGGCTGACAACTGCCCAGAGGGCTTGGCTTCCAGAAAGACTAATAAATGGCCAAACGCAAGGAGCTCGCTAGGAGCCAGAAAGCAATGACTTTTATGTAACCTACAGCTCACCTTGTGACAAATAAGATTATTGGCCTTACGTTTTCCAAATGGTCTCCCTTCTTTCATTACAGGATAGGAATACACACTGCTACAAGTCAGCATGTCTAATAGAGGATTCCAGCAGAGAAATGCCACCTGTAAACAGCTGGGTTATTCAGAAATGCACTGACTTCAAGAACAGTATTTCAGTTGCAGTCATTCCCTCCTGATGCTTGAAGGTCGTGTACTTAAAAAGCCCTGTGGAAATACAATTGCAAGTTGAGAAACTATCTCTGTAGAAAACAGGAGTTGGAGGTCGGAGTCAGGAGCAAACCTGTTACAGTCCTTGTGCTTCTCACTCACTAGATATTTGTGCGTGTGTAAGTGTGTGTGTAAACAGTGCACGCTAGATATAGTGAACAAAGAAGTTCCATTTGTTTTAAAGTTTGAAACAATGAGCTTTATACTATTAATTTTCACTTGTCCTTCCTCGTTCTCTTTTCCCCATAATTTCGAAGTCCTAGATTTTGTTTTACTTAGCTATACACAATATCCATGCTAAGACATTGTGTCCTCTGATCCATTAAAATGTTCAACTCATTTCTAATTTGATAATCCCTTATTAGTAAAAAGGAAAATATTTTTATAATAGAATATATTTCAACGTTACATGTTCAGGGAAGACTTCACTAGAAGACCAAAAAGGTCTCCTAAAATTTCCCCAATGGAATGGGTACCCCCAACAGTCCCCCTGATTTAGATCTGAGGCCCACTGCTTGTTGTCATATGCCTAAATTGATTTTTGCATTGGGGTAGTGGTTGGGGTAGAAAAATTGAGTTATATTCTCTGACATTAGAAGTTGTATGAAACCCAAATGTCAGTGTCTATAAAAAAAGTTTTATTGGAACACAGCTACACTCCCCTGGAGTAGGAAATGGCAACCCACTCCAATATTCTTGCCTGAGAATCCCATGGACAGAGGAGCCTGGCGGGCTACAGTCCATAGGGTCACAAAGAGTTGGACATCACTGAGCAGCTAACACAGAAACATTAGGTTAGTGCATTGGGGTAGTGGTTGGGGTAGAAAAATTGAGTTATATTCTCTGACATTAGAAGTTGTATGAAACCCAAATGTCAGTGTCTATAAAAAAAGTTTTATTGGAACACAGCTACACTCCCCTGGAGTAGGAAATGGCAACCCACTCCAATATTCTTGCCTGAGAATCCCATGGACAGAGGAGCCTGGCGGGCTACAGTCCATAGGGTCACAAAGAGTTGGACATCACTGAGCAGCTAACACAGAAACATTAGGTTAGTTGAGAGTGACTGAACTCCTGGTGTGGAATAAATATTGTATAATTTACTAACAAATATTTATGTGCATGAATGCATCTAAGTCGCATCCGAGTATCTGTGACCCTATGGACCGTAGCCTGTGGACTGTGACCCTATGGGCCCCATGGGCTCCTCTGTCCCTGGGATTCTCCAGGCAAAAATATCAGAGTGGGCGGCCATGCTCTCCTCCAGGGGATCTTCCCGACTCAAAGGTCAAACCCGTGTCTCTTATATCTCCTGCATTGGCAGACAGGTTCTTTACCACTAATGCCACCTGGGAAGCCCATAAATGTTTATATTATAAATTGGTCATAAACTAACGAATACTTTCTCTAACTCTATAGTCCCTTTTTTCAAGGGGAAGCAGTCTGGCCTCAAATCACACTGAGAGGAAGTAAAAAGGAGTTACCTATTGACTTAAGAAACGTATATGAGTCATTTGATAATAGAGAGTCATATAATCCTTATAAACATGTTTTATTTGTTGACCTGATTACCATATGTCATCCATTTTAGAATGTTCTTAATATAATAAACTTCTAGAATGCAGTTCTAACTTGCAAATATTTTAAAAAGAAGCTTCAGAATAGCACATTGGTGTGTGCCCTCCATCCCTAAACTAGAGTAGGGCCGCCAAGCTTGTAGGCCAATCATGAGGCATGAAATCGACTCCCCTCCAGGTCTATTCCAGCAGATCCTGTCCACATGTCAAATGAACACATCGATCTATACATAGCAGTTTGTTCCTTATCCTGATCTTACTATCAAATGTATAAAAGGTATTAATACGAGACAGCACTACTCAACTCTCTAAAGGCAGCATTTTTAGAAACCAACCAGTCCCTTTCTAAAGAAAAAGAATCAAGATTATATAGCCATGATGAATTTCCACATATACACTTTCATGAGTTTTAGTTTACATTTGAATATAAAATATTGTCACCTATCTATTATTTTTTCCCTCAGAAAGTCCCTTTCTTCAAACTGCCAGTAGTATTTTTGGTATTATCTAAGAGAAAGTTTTCTAGTATTAAATATGAAACACAAATGGATAGCTTCTTAGGTATTGATTCTCTTGAAAACTGAAGATTTCTAACCTGATCTTTCCCTTAAGAAGAGCTGTCTCTTATTGGATGTGTTATTAGCGGTTCTACTTAATCCTTTATTATTAAAATACATACTGTGTGTGTGAGGAGAGAGAGAGAGAGGGAGGGAGAAAGGCAGATACAGAAACAAAATGGGAGACAGAGACGAAGAAGACAAAATAATGCTAAAGGCTTTGGACTTTACTGGTAAGAACAGTTATTCTGCTGACAGTTTCCCTATGGCAAAAAAATAGAAAGAAAAAATACAAATCTCACATATCTTTGGAGGTTTAAGTTTAACTTATTCACATGTTTCTTTAAATTACATGTGAGTTATTTCAGGATGGAACATCCCTCAGTCAGAAAGATAATGGTTAGGAATAGGTGTGTGTGTTCATGGAGCTGCTTATTTATAGAGAAGCAGCATCAGAGGGGACAATGGCATAAACTAAGAGATTCTGCTAGGGTACCATTAAAAAGGACTGTCAGTTGTATTAGCTGTTCTGGATAAAGACTAAGCTGACACAACAATAAAAACACAGAATATAAGTTTATTTCTCTTTTATAACAATTATAAAGTGAAGCAGGTCTGCTCTGTGCGGTCATTCAGAGATACGCTTGTTCTTTGCAACTTGGAACCCTTAGAATATATACGAGGTTGAGTTCACCCCCTCCTCCTCTTACCAGTCTACAGTTCTCATCGGCCAAGTAGGAAAAGGAAATCTGCAACCAGCAGTTTCACTCTAGGCAATTACTCGTAGAAGTCACACTTGGTCCTGGATTTAGGTTGCACTGCAGAGAACTGAGTCTCAGGACCACATCTAGCTGCAGAGGAGTCTGGGAAACGCGGTACCGGGCAGTCGCACACCCGGATGAACGCTAGTGCGAGGCGACAGGGGAAAGGGCGCTGGGAGAAGCCAGCAGGCGCTTGCTGAGCACCGCCTATGGGCTCCCTGCTGATGCCCTTTGCCTGTGCTTCGGTTTAGCCGACTTCCAGCACGATGTGAGTTTCGGGTGCACAACATAGTGATTTCACCTGTTCATAGACGATACTCCTGGAGGAGGGCCTGGCAACCCACTCCAGGATTTTGGCCTGGAGAATTCCAAGGAGAGAGGAGCCTGGCAGAGCGCAGTCCCTGAGCTCTCAACGAGCTGGCCACGACTGCGCGGCTGACGCTGCTGCACTGCTGCTACATACTGTGCGCCGCTGAAGGGCACTGCGAGCTGTGAGCTGCACTCCCTGCGCTGGGCCTCATATCCCTGTAGCTTACTTTATACCTAGGAGTTTGCGCCTCTTAATTCCCTTCCCCCCTCGTGCCCTTCCCCCAACCTTCCTTGAGGGAAGAGAGTGTGCTTTGGCTCTATGTTACCCTTCACCCCAGAGATCTGCACATATTAGGCCACTATCTATCTTTGGATTAGATTGAGTCTAAATCCCAACAAATAATCGGTTATTTAGTTCACGTTTTTTGAGATGTGAGGTATCTCTTTAAGGAAAGGTCTGCCCCCGAAGGAGAAATGTGTACCTTTGTCCAACAGGACACCTCTGTGGGGAGTCCAGTCATCTATTCCCTGACGCCCTTGCCTTCATTGTAGGTTATCAAGTCAGTAGAGCTCTGTTCACTTCAGGAATGACTAAAATGCTAAGTGGAAGTTTGCTCACTACAGGTTCATCCTGCCAGGATCAGATTAAATACTATCATAAGCATTCAAAATGAAAACTTAATACAGTAGAATTATGGCATAACTGACGCCCTTGCCTTCATTGTAGATTATCAAGTCAGTAGAGCTCTGTTCACTTCAGGAATGACTAAAATGCTAAGTGGAAGTTTGCTCACTACAGGTTCATCCTGCCAGGATCAGATTAAATACTATCATAAGCATTCAAAATGAAAACTTAATACAGTAGAATTATGGCATAACTTCACTGTCAAAGTTATGTTGACTTTGGTTAGCTGATGTATTAGGGTTCTCCAGAGGAAAAAAACAAATAAGAAGTGTGTGTGTGTGTGTGTGTGTGTGTGTACATACATATATAGGCAGGCGAAGACCAATGTCCCAGCTCAGAGACCAATGTCGAAGCTCAAAGGCAGAAAGGAGACTGCCTCTCACTCAGCCTTCTGTTCTATTCAGGCCTTCGAAAGAGCAGCTGCCAACCCACACTTGGGAGGGCAATCTAGTTTATCCAGTCCACTGATTCAAATGTTAGTTCATCCAGGCACACAGCCCCATAGGCCCACCCAGAATAATGTCTAACCAATATGCGGGCACCTTTTTAAGCTAGCACATAAAATTAACCAGCACTGCTGACGGCCATCTGTATTCTCTTTGGTAAAAGCTCTGAATTAGATCAAATATGACAAAACTGCCAGGGAGACAATGAGGAAAACAGCTGTGCTTTCCTTTCTTTCTTTTTTAATTTCTAAAGGACTGGCACTTGGCACATCAGCTTAGGTGTGACTTGGAATATATTTTAAGGAAACAACCACACTCCAAGCACAATTAATGTGAGACACTCAGGGCTCCTTACCAGGAATAGCATATATACCTCAAGTAGCCAGTCTGAGAGAACATATAGCAATTACAGACAATCTTGTGATAAATTTGGATAGTGGCCTTTTCCTCTCCCTTTCAGTAGTTTTCTCATAATATAAAAGACTTTCTAAAACACCTAGATAAATATGATATAAAATAAAAATTCAAGAGTAACATCCACAGTTAAGTTTTTCTCCCTTATGAAAATCTAATTTGAGAGCTTTTAGGCTGTCTGTATCTCTTGAAATGACGTATAAAAATGATAATGACACACTCTAACACAGACAATCATTTCAGATACTTACGGCACAAGAGTGGATTTCTTTTATTCCAATTGGCTATTTTAATTGATCAGATAAGCCAAATAACCAAGCAATTTCTACTTAATTTGTATTAGGCAAATATAATTTCAGCAGCCTAGAAGCATCATTATGCTCCTTAAAAAAATTGTTAAGGCTCTTAGGAAACTGTAATATCAAAATTTTAATAACTTTATTGAGGGCACCAAATCTTAAAGTATTAATAGAAAAATACCTTCATAGTATTGCATTGGTTTCCTTGGTCTGAAGACATAGAACAAAGTTATCAACCTTTTTCTTTCTATTCTTTAGGCTCATAGTTTAGCTTAATAAGAGTAAGGAAAAAACTACATATGTGTACGTATGGCTGAATCATGTTGAGGTTTGACAGAAAACAGCAAAATTCTGTAAAGCAATTATCCTTCAATTAAAAAACGAATTAAAAAAAACTACCAAATATCTTCTAGGACCAAAGAGACAGAATGTCTATTATTGGCTAATAGTTTTTGGTACTGTGAGATAGTTCTCAGCATGAATCCCAAAGATATCAAAGTTTTAGTGTTCATTAAGTAGCTAAGAAAACACGAGAGGGGAAACCTAGCCTGCAAAACTGTGGCCTTGAGACTCACAATCGTCTCCGTTCCGTCACCCAGTCTTTGGGCATGAAATGGCTTTTCGGGGGATGTTCTCATGTGAGTGATCAAGTGTTTTGCTTAAGAGAGATGAGGAAGGTTGCCACTATGGAGAAAGCGGGTAGCTTTACTTTTGCTGGTTTCACTTAAACCTCAGTTTCAAGTTAACGTCATGAGCAAGCTGCAGTCAGACTCCAGGCTTTGTATCTGCTCTCCATCTGCTGCTGGACCAAGGCAATGAACAAAGAACTTCCAAGGACTATTGGCTCACAGTTGTTACAAGCAAAGCATCCTTTTCAGGATCAGTAATGCGGGAAGACAAGTGGATGTTTATTTTAGATCATTCATTCTGACAAGACTGTCGATTTGAAGTTGCTGCAGCTCTTGGTAGGGGAAGCATTGAAAGTGGCTGCGGGCAGGAACATCCCCTTCAGGGGGCTTCTGGAGAGGAGGGTCAATATCCTGATGAAAAGTCTTCTTAGATTTATCCCCAGTTAACTTTGCGTTTGCAAAATCTAAAGTGAAATCAAAGTGTATTTCCAGGACCTGATGCAATAAAGAAGTAACCATGGCAATTGGCTGAGCTGCATGGAGACTCAAGAAGGAAGTGTGATCTCATACTTTATGTACATTAGAAACACCACAGAAAATTAAGTGGGAAAAGCCTTGGAAAACTTGAAGTATGTGAAGAGATGACAAGATATTTTTAGCTGCCTTTTTTTTTTTTTGGTTCACACAAGTAGGAACTAAAGTTAATTCATTTTTCACTGTTTGGATTTCTGTAATTTCTGTTGTAAGAATTAACAAGAAAAAAGTCAGCACCAAAGTATTTCTTGGTCAGTTAGGGGCACGTATTGCTGAAGTAAGATAAATGGATTCTGATTATGAAAAACAATTATTCTGCAGAAAGGATACAGCCGTCTCTCCCCTTAGTGTGATGAACAATGTGTTTACTATAAAATGCTAATTAGCCCTTGAAGTTATTAATGTAATTATTGTTCATCTGAGGACATAAATCTGGCAGCCCCTGAGGACAGGGGCATTGCTCATTTTGAAGAAGCTGGCTTAAAGCAGTTTTTGCTTACCTATTTGCTTATTTCAAACTAAATCGCTCTTCAAAATGAGATGAAAATAAAATATCATCAAATTGCCAGTCATTCGAAGAGGACAAAGCTGGTTGGAGCTGAAATTAGAGGTTATGAGACACACTGACATTTGTGTTCACAAGTAAGGCATTATTTTTTAGGTCTAATAAAAACAGATCATGGATTTAAAAGTATGTGCCGTGAATGCCTCATTTAATCGCTGATGGGGCACCTTACTTTGAGTGCAGTCTGGAAGAATCATTTGGGCAGGGAAGAAAATGAAAAACAGTACTGCTCTATCCACTAAATATAAAAGGTTCATTTATTTTTCCTACAGAACTTCAAAGCTACGTGTCTTCAGGGCAGTATTGTCAGCTTGTCCTCACTGCCTTCTTCAAATAGAGAGGGGTCACTCTAGTTGCCTGGAGTAAATAAAATTTCCTTGCCACAAAGCTTTTTTGCATATCAGAAATTCACCAATCGTGTTTAATGCTATTTAGCTGAAAATGAGGTTTGGCCTCCTCATTAGGATGGAAAGGAGGGGGCAGCCTCATTCCAAATTCCCAACCCTTTCATTGTAAAAATTCTTCATATTGCATGTAACATTCAGTCTAAAATGGCTTAAGCAAAACAGAACATCCAGTCTAAAATGACTAAGCAAAGACAGATAATGACTTTTCTTTTCTAACTGGACACGCTGAGATTAACTGGCTTCGGGGACAGTCTGACCCAGCTGTTAGCTGTGTTGCGTCTGCCGCCCTGTCTCACTGCTCTCTGCGCTGTCTTTGCCCTCAGGGCACTCCCCTCAGCAGCAATACTGGCTGGGGCAGTTGCAGAAATCAGAGCTACATGCTCAGTTCAGTTCAGTTCAGTTCAGTTGTTCAGTTCAGCCACCCCATGGACCCCAGCACGCCAGGCCTCACTGTCCGTCACCAACTCCCGGAGTTCACTCAAACTCATGTCCATACAGTCAGGGAGCCATCCAGCCATCTCATCCTCGGTCGTCCCCTTCTCCTCCTGCCCCCAATCCCTCCCAGCATCAGAGTCTTTTCCAATGAGTCAACTCTTTGCATGAGGTGGCCAAAGTACTGGAGTTTCACCTTTAGCATCAGTCCTTCCAAAGAACACCCGGGACTGATCTCCTTCAGAATGGACTGGTTGGATCTCCTTGCAGTCCAAGGAACTCTCAAGAGTCTTCTCCAACACCACAGTTCAAAAGCATCAATTCTTTGAACTCAGCTTTCTTCACAATCCAACTCTCACATCCATACGTGACCACTGGAAAAACCATAGCCTTTGTTGGCAAAGTTATGTCTCTGATTTTGAACATGCTGTCTAGGTTGGTCATAACTTTTCTTCCAAGGAGTAAGCGTCTTTTAATTTCATGGCTGCAGTCACCATCTGCAGTGATTTTGGAGCCCNGTCGCCTTCTCTTTTTCTCTCAGTCAAGCTCATTGAGACAAGAGTTAATGCTTATGGTCTACAACGAGGCCCCTGCCTTTTTCCTCACAATTACTCATGATTCCCCCAGCTTCCAATTGCCCCTCGACTCCCATCTGCACTCTGCTGGAACTGCTCTTGCTAAGTTACCCGTCTCAAATTCCCTGACAACTTTTCTGTCACTATTACACTTGACTTCTATGAGAAAACTCCATCATTTCCTTCTTGACCTCTTCCTCCTTCGGAGTCCAAGCCCCTCTTTCTCCTAGTTTTCCTCAGAGCTCATGAATCCATTCTTCTCAGCCTATGCGAGTCCTCCCTGAGGCTCTGTCTTATGCCCTCAGCTTTTCTAGGCTATTACTCCTCCTGAGCAAAACCATCCACACCCAGGGGTTCAGGCCTCACCTGTGTGCCAATAGTATCCAAAGCAATACCTTCAGCCCAGATCTGCCCCTCATGAGCTCTCAATATTCGTTTTAGAATGTCTCCATTTAATAGTGACCTTAAATTAAAATTATCATCTTAACTTTTAAACTCTGCTCCTTTTGCTCTGTCTCTTATACACATCTAGATGTGTATAAGAGACAGGCATATAGGTTTCTCAAGAAGCAGGTCAGGTGGTCCGGTATTCCCATCTCTTTCAGAATTTTACAGTTTATTGTGATCCACACAGTCAAAGGCTTTGGCATAGTCAATAAAGCAGAAATAGATGTTTTTCTGGAACTCTCTTCCTTTTTCCATGATCCAGCAGATGTTGGCAATTTGATCTCTGGTTCTTCTGCCTTTCCTAAAATCAGCTTGAAAATCTGGAAGTTCACAGTTCACATACTGTTGAAGCCTGGCTTGGAGAATTTTGAGCATTACTTTGCTAGCGTGTGAGATGAGTGCAATTGTGTGGTAGTTTGAGCATTCTTTGGCATTGCCTTTCTTTGGGGTTGGAATGAAAACTGATCTTTTCCAGTCCTGGGGCCACTGCTGAGTTTTCCAAATTTGCTGGCATATTGAGTGCAGTGCTTTCACAGCATCATCTTTCAGGATTTGAAATAGCTCAACTGGAATTCCATCACCTCCACTAGCTTTGTTCATAGTGATGCGCTCTAAGGCCCACTTGACTTCACATTCCAGGATGTCTGGCTCTAGGTGAGTGATCACACTATCATGATTATCTGGGTCATGAAGATCTTTTTTGTATAGTTCTTCCATGTATTCTTGCCACCTCTTCTTAATATCTTCTGCTTCTGTTAGGTCCATACCAGTTCTGTCCTTTATCGAGCCCATTTTTGCATGAAATGTTCCCTTGGTATCTCTAATTTTCTTGAAGAGATCTCTAGTCTTTCCCATTCTGTTGTTTTCCTCTATTTCTTTGCATTGATCACTGAGGAAGGCTATCTTATCTCTTCTTGCTATTTTTTCGAACTCTGCATTCAGATGCTTATATCTTTCCTTTTCTCCTTTGCTTTTCACTTCTCTTCTTTTCACAGTTATTTGTAAGGCCTCCCCAGACAGCCATTTTGCTTTTTTGCATTTCTTTTCCATGGGCATGGTCTTGATCCCTGTCTCCTGTACAATGTCATGAACCTCCGTCCATAGTTCATTGGGCACTCTGTCTATCGGATCTAGTCCCTCAAATCTATGTCTCACTTCCACTGTGTAATCGTAAGGGATTTGACCACATGTTACATGTTCCAAAGAAAAAGAATGCTTCTAGGTGCCCTGGAGGAGCAAGGAGGTGGCGTGTAAGGAGGAATCCCCTGCAAAGGCCGACCTCTTGTTCAGCCACATGCCCAGTGCAACGGACAATGCGGCCAACCCAGTGGCTATTACCACCTTCCCCCTTGGCAGCAGAACCTCGACTTTGTTTAAGAGTGGAACAGCAGTGTGCTTGGGAGAGTGGGCCACTTCTTCATTCCTAAGAGACGCACCATAACTGGATGAAGTCAATCACTGATCTAAGAAGTAATACTGTTACTTTTTCCAGGGACTAGCTTAGGGCATGAATAGTTCTGGTCAACAGAACTTTTAGAGAAGTCTACTGGAAGCCTCTGGAAAAGATCTTCCTCTCTCATAATAGAGACATATTAAGGGGGACATCTCTACTCTCTCTACCCTTCTTTGTATGTTATTATGGAAAGAAGTAATAGCTGGATCTGTGGCAATCATCTTGCAACTACAAAGATTCTTACTAGAGGCTTACTAACTTTGTTAAGTCATGGAAAAAAGCTTGGAGTCACCTTCTTCGAGAAATCTTTCTGTGGTGAGGGAAGATAACCTCCTTTATCTTATGATTTTAATTAGATACTCTGTTACTTGCTATCCACAGCATCCTAACTGATAAAATCACCCCTGAGAAGTCAGGAGATGGATGTGATGATGAGCTTAAGTCCTCAAGGTTTACCAACCAAGTCCTACTTGCTGACTCTGTGAAGATGAGGAATATAATTTCCACTTTAGGAGCTGGTGGGGGTTTGAAATGAAGTAACAGAGGTTAATACTTAATGCAGAGTGACAGTAGATACTCAATAATAACTGTAATTGTTGTTCTTACTACTAAGCACTTATAAAATATTGGATTTTCTTCCTTATCCAGAACCAAGGCTATTATAGACATTTTTTCAATCCACAGATACACATACATAAACAAGTATTCTAGATTCCTACTCAGTGACAATGAACAATTCTAATAAGCAATTTTCATTCCAGTTTCCCAAGCCCAAATCTGATGAACAGAAAGGCAGACAGAGTGAAAATGGGGAGAATTGGTAGATGACAGCAGGGAAGTTTGAGAAAACGCCTCGACATACAGATGCAAGAACTTAGAGTGTGCACCAGCAGGGCAAAGGGGCTTCGCAAGCCTGGAGGGACCCACCACGAGAGGCATAGAGCTAGAGCATTATGCTCCCTGGTGATTGAGACCACAGACTCTGGACTCTGCTGCTTCGGTCTGAACCCCAGCTCTAACGTGAGCTAGCTTATCAGCCTCTCTGTGAAACGGAGATAATCCTTGTACCTATGCCAAAGGGTTGCATATAAGTAAATGCAGAAGTAACTAACTTACTGCTCCAGGGCGCTTACAACAGTGCCAGACCCATAACAAGTGACCACAGGAACATTCGCTGTTATCATTATAATGTGATACCATCAGCAGTGCTTATTTGAAAGACTGAACCATCCCATATTACTCCTGTACCCTCCATTTTAAAAAACAAGTGGCAATACCCTTAAGAATTCATGCAATCAAAAATGTTACATTCTTAAATAGACATAGTGGGAAATGTAGGTATCTGAAATACTTATGTTATCTGCAATTCCACTAAGAGTAACAAAAATGAGATACTACATTTAGATTTAGAATTTTGAAGTGAATGTTATTTTCAGTATATTAAAAGAAGCCTTTTCTCCCCCTGTGCCTTCAGAATTTAAAACAGAGACAGGGAGAGAGACAGGGTCTTCGGAAGGGAGTTCTGGGCATGGCCGTGGAACAGCTCAGCCTCACTGGCAGTTCCGGTTTGGGGCAGACTGGGACTCAGTCAGATGTCTCTCGGGGGAAAGACCCAGCCTGTAGCCTGCGGGACCACCAGATCGCCTTCCCTACCTTGCACAGAAATCCATCACAGATGTATTTCTTCTCTTTTCTGAAAAGAAACCACGAAACAAATCTACTCACTCCTATTCCTTTCATTGAAAGAGGCGGACAGCGATTCTTGAATTTTTATGAAGAATGAGTTAAAAACTGCTTACTAAAATTTTGTCAGTATATTGTCTCAGGGTAGTAAGTATCTCTGCTTTAGAGACCGTTTTAAATAGTAAATCACTCAGAAAATCCTGTGCTCAATTTTCAGTCTAAAAGAAGAGATGAAAACCATTTATCATCATCATTCATAACTTTTTCATTGTACCTCGTCAGGAGAAAGAAAATGAGAGTTGTACTGATTAATGGTCCTAATTCAGTCTAATTGTGACAATAAGTTAATATAGTCTTCAGCATTTCAATCTTTGTGATCCATCTTCTGAAGGTGGAAAGGATGCCAGCCTGTGCCAAGGAGACTTCCGTGCCCTCTCACAGTGCAGCCCCTTCTCTCGCTTCATCACTCCCCGCGACGCTTAGAGCATCTAAGCAACAGGACTGCTGAGACTCTGTGCTGAAGACGATTGCCTGGCATGAACCTTCAACTGCAGTTGTGAGCAATGGAGAAATATCTGGTAGATAAATCAATGAGATATCTGCTTTCTTACAGGATTCTCTTAGCATTTAGGGCTTAACTCCAAATAACCCACTGTTTATTGGCAGCTTCCAGCTGAAGGATGATTTAAAACTCCATGTCAATATTTGCTCTTGAAAAAATAATGAGAAGCAAATCAAATTTCAGAACATATAAAAACAATGTCCTACTGCAATCAAGTATTTTATCTCATCAATATAAGAATCTATTAGTAGGTGAGATAAATCCAATATGGTTTGCTCAATAGATACTAAAAAGAAATTTCATAAAATTTCTACCTTTTCCTAAAAATGGTAAATATGGATTGAACACGTCTTATGTTCCAGGCCCTCTGCTAGAATCATAATTTCTTTTAACCATCTCATCAACCCCATCCAGAAGATGTCATCACAGAATTCAATTTAAAAAATCAAGGCTTAGAGACACTGAAGAATTTGTTTAACACCTTATTTCCAAACCTGGGCTTTAACTTATTATAATATAATACTTATACTCTTTGTTTAAAAAGATTATAAAGCAATTGTCTTAATCTGATAAACTCTCTTTGCTCTAAATGAACAATCAATAACATATTAATGGCAAACAAGAATTCAGTCCTCAAGAACATTGACTGCATATGAAAGACATTAATGATTTATACAGAAAACCTAAGTAGATAAATAGATATATATGTAGAAAAATTATCAGCCTTACTAGCACTTGAAAGAGTATAATTTTTGAAAGTGAGAGACCCTTATATTTAATTTACAAAATTTAATGTTTAAAATAGCAAACATTTCAAATATAATTTTTTAAGGCTACACTGGAATTATTACTCGTAGAAGGGCAAATGTCTCAACTTCTCTAGACAGAAATTTACAATAAATACAGACTCTTAGACATTTCAAAACCTTTGTTCAAATAATTCAAAACATTGTTCAAATCATTATATATTTACCCTAAGGAAATAATTATAAATTTGAACAATTTGTATAAAAAGCTGGGGCTTCCCAGGTGGCGCAGTGGTAAAGAATCCACCTGCCAATGCAGGAGACGTGGGTTTGATCCCTGGATCGGGAAGATCCCCTGGAGAAGGAAACGGCAACCCGCTCCAGTATTCTTGCCTCAGAAATCCCATGGACAGAGGAGCCTGCTGGGCTACAGTGCATGGGGTCACGAAGAGTCGGACACGACTGAGCAACTAAAGGGCAGCAGCATGTAAAGAGCCGTCCTTTGGAATGTTATGTCTAACTTTGAAAAAATTGGAGCCAGACTATTGAACAAGAGTAGTAATGATTATATTAATTTTAGTTCATCCTTATGACAGAAATTAAGCTAGCTTCTAAAATGTTTGAATATTCACACAGCTTAAAAATGATTTATGTCAAAATATAAATAGCTAAATCTAAATCTAAAAATTTAGAAAAAAAAAGCCTTTTAGAAAAAAGGCTAGCATAGTTTTATATATATATTTATGTATATAATACAATCTTAATCACTTATGTATACATTAATAGAAAATGACTGAATGCAAATACATCAAAATATTGAGACTAGTTATCAACGTGTGATAGCTGTATGATTGTTTTTGATCTATAGCTTCATATGTTTCTGCATTGTCCAAAGTCCCAACTGGAAACTCATATAATATTATAAAAGACAAAGTAATCNGAGTAGTAATGATTATATTAATTTTAGTTCATCCTTATGACAGAAATTAAGCTAGCTTCTAAAATGTTTGAATATTCACACAGCTTAAAAATGATTTATGTCAAAATATAAATAGCTAAATCTAAATCTAAACATTTAGGAAAAAAAAGCCTTTTAGAAAAAAGGCTAGCATAGTTTTATATATATATTTATATATATAATACAATCTTAATCACTTATGTATACATTAATAGAAAATGACTGAATGCAAATATATCAAAATATTGAGACTAGTTATCAACGTGTGATAGCTGTATGATTGTTTTTGATCTATATCTTCATATGTTTCTGCATTGTCCAAAGTCCCAACTGGAAACTCATATAATATTATAAAAGACAAAGTAATCTCCAATAATGATATCCTACAAGTAAAACCTTCGGGACTGTCTCAGTTTTTATCCGTAAGGAGCTCCTCTATTAGTGCCCCGTTTTGCTCCTTGCCTTTATCCGACTTCCGCAGATAAAACAGCTCCTATCACATGGCTGGCGTTCGTTCACCAGCGTGAGCAAATGCAAGACCATCAGTGTGCCCCACAGCAAGCACCCTCTGCGGCTGTCCTGGTCTGAACTTCTCGACCAGCACAAACTGTCGGTCCTGCCAAGGGAAGCAGGGGGCAGGGGGGTGGGAAGCCTGAGCCTCCGCTCAAAGGGTAAGCTGCCCTTTCTTCCGTGTGGCAGCGACCCCGTCCCTGAGTCCCGGTTCCCGGCCCCGGTCACCCCCGGGCCGCTAACCGTGACACCCACAGGAGCAGCGCCTCCTCACTAGGACACGTGTCCATTTGTTCAAGGCAAAGAGGCAGCAGTTCCCCACTTGACAAACAGGTTGGAATTCAGGAGACTCTGCTAAATTTCTTGATGAGACTTCCAGAGTCGAGTACCTTTATGCAATACTTTCTAGGCAAGCTTGTCCATACTTTGAGCAAATCCCCTCTTTGTTCTAAATTTCCCCAGAATGACATATGTATGTGTAGACACAGACATAAATATATGTGTGCCAGCTGCTGTACTGGACATTGTCAGACAAGACAGAAACGGACTTAGAGTCTCGTCTCACCTTCCAGCATCTAAAATGCCTACCCAGCAAAATTCAACATCTATATGTTCACGGGAGGGGGAACACAGGAATGAATTATTTCAGATTCTAAATACTGATAATACGTATTAGAGCAAGGGATTGATGAAATGATTCTTTTTCATTAACTTTTGGTAACTTTCCCAAATTTTCTCTCGTGGAGTATATATTACTTTTATTGATATAATAGAGGGAAAAAACTTTAAAGTGTTTAATAGTCTCTGTTCTCGGGGAAATTAAAATCTGGCAAGGAGGACAGAGAGTTTTCAGACTAGGTACGTGACAATATAAAGAGTCCCTTCCTCACAGTACAAACTTTGACGGAGCCGCAAAGAGAGAAGAGACCGATTCTGCCTAAGAAAGGAAAGGACCCACGAGGTTGAGGGAACTTCACGGGGGAATAGCTTCTGAAACAGGACTTGAAGGATGAGTAGCATTTGTATCTGATGGAGAAACACATTCCAAGGGAGAAGGCAGCATGGCAGACGGACCTGAGAGTCCAGCGCAGGCGAGGGGCAGGGCAGGGAACTGGGGCCACAGCCCTTCTTCGACGTGGCCACCCAGCTGTCCTCTGGCCCAACCCAGCGTTCCATCTGGATTAATTAGCTTTTACTTTTGCAGTGTACTTTGGGGTTGATTCTTATTTTAATGTTTCACACCAAATACGTCTGTGTGTGTCATCAGTACCAATGTTAATATTATTTCAAAAATGAAACTGATTCCAAAATTAAACAGATTTAAGTGTTCAGTCAACTCATTTGATTTGCATTTTAGATGCTTCTCTTGAGAAATTATAATGGTTCCCCACAGCTCATTATTTCTTATCAATTTGATTAAAGGTTCTGTAACGTAGGTAACTCAGGTATAGAGTGACATTTAGAAAAGCATATTTAAGTGGTTTTATGACATGTGTGGAGATGTGAACTGTAATATAAGTATGCAGTAATAGTTTCTGGCAGAAATCCGTTCAGATACTTTAACCAGAGACTCCCATTAAATCAACATAAAGCCAGTTAAAGGAAATCATTTCCTAGGGACAAAAGGACTGTCCGAAGGACAGAAGACGGGGGCTCTGATCCTCATTCCTCTGTTCATTCGCCATGAGATCATGGCAAGTTTCAAAATCTGAATGCAGCTTTCCCATTTGTGAAAAACATAGTAATAAATAGTACGTATTCCTCACTTCACACAATTAAAGTCACGACCAAATGCACATGTCAAAGGAAAGAACCGAGAGGACCCGCTATCCAGGGAGCGCTGCTCAGCATTCTGTAACCATCTCAATGGGAGAAGAATCTGGAAAGGAATGAATGCATGTGTATGTATAAAAATAGATAGGTATTATGTTTTTAAAAATGTGCATGTTGTCAGTTATGCGCCTGTCAAAGACCTTACAGATAGTTTTATTTGGCTTCTAGGTTTTATCCCAAGAGCCCCATTCAGGGGCCCTACCAAGATGTAGGAAGGATGGAGACAGGATGAAGGAAATCGCTGCTGAGTGTATAGGGCCCCTCTCGCACACCCCATTTTCAGCTAACGAGTCCTAGATTCAAAAAATTCTAGGACTCATTTTTCAGCTAATGAGTCCTTTGCATTTCAGGCTGCAGAAAAGCTTCCATCTGAAGAAAACGCCCAATAGTTTCAAAGGACTGAAAACCACTAACTCGTCCAACTGTTCATATAACAATGAAAAAGTAAAACACAGAGAAGCTAAGTAACCAGCCCCCCTCCCAGCTTTAAGTAACTTTAAATAAAGTGGCTGAGCAAATGATAAAATCCAAGCCTTCCGTTTCTAAGCCCAATGCTTTTCGGACATATCCCACGGAAGGGTTAAGTAAATACGCGTACTGACACCGAAGTACTAAGAATTGGTACAAGTGTATATAGCTGACATGACATCACCTGTACAGTATGAAAATTCTGTTCATCAATATAGACCTGTAGTTCGTTCATTTATTTGTGTATTTATTCAATAAATATCTAAGCGTCAGGTAAGTGCCAGACATTGTTCTAAGTACTTATTTCAATACTATATACAATTCAATTTCAAAGAAGTTATGACACTCAAGCTTAACTCTGAAATACAGCATTCCTTTTTTTTATGGAATTGATGAATAGTGGGCAGAGTATTATAAATTTATTTACTGCCCATGCAAAAGCATCTCTTTACTTACAGTAGTGAAATAAACACTAAATTACTTGTATCTGGGTATACCTCATGAATTTCCTCTTATTAATTTGTTCCTTCTATCAAAAGCTAACACTCCACTTGTGAAATACCTTTCACCTACTCTCACCTTCAAGGAGTTGGAACCTTCAGCCACCTCCTTACTCTTCTGTATAGTTGTTTTTCTCTTTTTTCCGATGATCAGTCAACAGCATGTAAATACGCTCTAGTGTCTCCCATACCGAAAACAAGACGAAAGCCTTCCTTGCTCCCATGACCAACAACCGCTCAATTGCCTTTGTTCCTTTCAAAGTAACTATTTTTGGAAAGAGCTGTCTAAAGCCACTGTGTTTTCCCCATTCTTAACCCCACCAGCCTCTGCGGTAGAAGTCAAGCTCCATTATCTCTTCCCTCTAGTGTGTGAAAAGAGGGATCCTGTTTGTTCATCAGCCCCGGCACTTGGAACAGCACGTACCATATGTCTAACTTAGTGAATATTTATAAAAATAAGTCATCGAGAACCATATAGTGATTTAGTGAATTATATAGCTTGTGAATTTTTCATACATTTCTGAAGGATGGGTCACAAAATGCAAAATCTTACTTGATTCCAAATGAAATTCCTTCAACCAGTATTTGAAAAAAATGCACAGTGACCCATAACACTGAAGTTAATCTATAAAAGCAATTTCATCCCTACCAAAATTACTACAAGGATAGTTTTTGCAGTTTGGCAAAATAATTCTAAAATCCATTTTAAAGAACAAATATTTTTAAATAACTAGGATGATTCAATGAAGAAGAATGTAGGTAAAATTGCACTATGAGATACAGACTGTGTTATAAAATTACAGTAATAAAACAGCATGAATCTGGTACAGGATGAGAGCTCAGAAATAGATTACAGAGTTCAGAACTGAACTCAAGTATATTTGAGAATTTTGTAAATATAAAAGATAGAACTTCAAACCAAGGAGGGACATAGTGGTTATTCAATAAAAGGTCTGGGGACAACTGCCTATGTACTTGCAAAATAAATAAGTAACCCTTGCTTACTCCTCACACTAAACTCTAAATAAATTCATAGTAGAAAATAAAGTATTGAAAAATAAATTTACATGCTTGGAGTGCAGAAGGCCTTTAGACGATATCAACAAAACTAAAAGCATAAAGGGAAACACTGACGAAAGACAAACTCGGTGACTGAAAAGTGAAGAAATATACATGGTAGAAACAACAGCAACAAACACCTAGAAAACTCTGTCAATAAGATTACAAGGCAACAAAAAACTGGCAAACATTTTTGCATCATACATATGATAAAGGATTACAAAAGAGTGATGTTAAATCAACTGGGAAAACAACATTCCGATAGATAAATGGGCAAAGGAAATAGATAGTTCACTGCAGAATAAATATAAATGGTCCAGTAAACATGCAAAAAGATAACCAGTCTCATTAGTAATCAAAAGAATAAAAGTTGAAATATTAAATGTCCTTTATTTGTTATCTTAGCCAGCTAAAAGTATTGGCAGTGCACTGGGTCGGCAAGAAGAGGGAAAGCAGAATCCTCCTGCATCTATGAGAGGATAAGCAGATACAAAGTTCCTGGGAGTTAGTCTGGCACCAAATATACACTAAGGGGATAACCAGACAATTAATATATAAAGGGTATTCTTTGCAGAATCATTATTAATTGAATAAAAGTCCATCAGTGGAGGTCATTATTGATCCATATGAGAAGCTACTGTGAAGACCTAATTACGTGGACTTACATTTTTGAAATGTAGAAAGATATCCATAATATGTCAAGTGGAAAAAAAAAAGATTACAGAACTATTCTGCCTCCTAAATAGTTCCTGAAACAGTCCCCTTTTTTCGTCTCATCACAACTCTGGTGCAGGCTCCTCTTTCCTGCACCCACTCCACTCCACCCTCAGTTTCCTCTTGGGCCTTCCTCCTGTGGTTTAGCTTTCTACAAAATTAAATGTACTCCTATCATACAATCTAGCAATTGCCTTCCTTGGCATTTACTTCCAGAAGTTGAAAATTCAGGTCCACACAAAAACCTACACAGAGATTTTTATAATAGCTCTATTCATAACAGGCAAAGCTTGGAAACAACCACAATATCCTGCAGTAACAGAAGGCTTAAACAGTTGCTCCATCCAGACAATGGGATATTATTCTGTGCTCAAAAGAAATGAGCTGTCAAATCATGACTAGACATGAAGGAAACATAAATGTATGAATAAAAATGCATATAAAATGCAAATGCATATATATATGCCAATATAAAAAGAGTAGGTATTGTATGATTCCAAACATATGAACCCTGGAAAAGGCGAAACTATGGGGACACTAAAGAGATGAGTGCTTGTCAAGAGCTGGGAGGAGAAAGGGATGAACAGGCAGAGCACCCAGGACTCAGCGCAGTGCAGCCTCTCTGTGAAACTGTCACTGTGGAGATGCCATTACACACGTGCCTGGACAGCAAGCAATGCAAAGAGTGAAGGGTAACATAAATCAGCATGGACAGTGGAGGGAAATGACGTGTGCACGTAGGCTCATTAATTATAACAAGGGCACCACTCTGGTGGGGAATGCTGATAAGAGGGGAAGGTGCACAGTGTGGGGACAGGGGTATATGGGAGATCTCTAGACTTTTTGCTGCCAACTTAAAACTGCCGTAAAATGTAGTCCCTTTAAAAAAAATGTAGTGAAGCACTTCTTCCTACTATTTATTCTTCTCAAATCAGAGGGTCAATGATGCAATGGCTGGTTATACTGTTCCCCACTGCCACAAACAGAAAATTCATCTCCTGGAGCAGGACCGCTGTTTGGGTCAAGTTTCCAGGACCTCAGGAATTCTGATGCCAAGAACCACACTCTTCTCCAGCCCAGACCTCTGGATTCCTAAATGCCGTCAATAACAAAGCCAGTTCTGTTTTCCATCTGCATATAGTAAAACAAAAAATTCTACACTGAATGGCTCAGTCCAGCTGTCTACTTCTCAATCCGTCTTGCCATGGCCCTAAAATAGTTCCACTTTCTTTCCAATTTCACTATAAACCAAAAAGAGAAAGACCAATTTCCTCTTCATCCTCTCTTTTCCTAGGCTTTCTACACCGCACACCACAAAGACCGTCAAATCCCCCCTTAACCAGCTGTGGCACTCAGGGCAGATGCTTTGCTCCCCGTGATTATCACGTTTCATTCCATGGATCCCAGCTTAACATTCTATCTGTTAAATTTGAAGTTGTGTTGGCCAATAATCAATGTTGATCTGTCAACTCAGTGAGGAATCCAAGCCTATTTGTAGAGCCCAGCCCATTTCTCCAAATTAGGTTTTTCTGATCTCACTTGGGAGATCTCACTTGAGTGACATTGAGGCGAAGACTATAGTGGCTCAAGGTGGATAACGATTTTATTTTTAAAGAATTCGAGGAATTTACTGTGTATTTTGGCATCAGATACATATTATATAAATTGTGTGTAACTGTAGGCAGATTGGCACCTGTGGATAGTGGGTGGTTGAAAATTTATAGTCAATATTTAGTCAACAGCTCATTTGTACTGGATATAAGTGTATGTGACTTCTTTTATACATTATTTTCCACTGTGCTCGCAAGCTCATGTAACCTTTTTCTTGACCAGCTATATAACTTTGAAAATAATACACTTCAAAGACATTTGACGTAGCAGAAACTAGGTCTGCATGTGTGTTTATATACATAGTAAAGTTGAAAGAGCAGGTTTAAGCTGGTAGGTCTCCATCAGATCATTCGACATCTCTGGAAGTAAGATCCCTTCGTTGGCTTAGTTGCGTCCAACTCTTTTGCGACCCTGTGAACGACAGCCCTGCCAGGCTCCTCTGTCCACGGGATTTCTCAGGCAAGAACACTGGAGCAGGTTGCCCTTTCCTTCTTCAGGGGATCTTCCCGACCCAGGGACCAAACCCTTGCCTCCTGTAATGGTAGGCCAGTTCTCTACCACTGAACCACCAGGGGAGTCCAGCTGTCTAATAAAAAATAAACAACTTAGCTCCAAGTCCTCGTTCCCCTTCTCAAATAATTGTTTACCTTGTATAGCAGTCTGCTGGCATCTCACTCAGCACATGAATCAGATCCTACTGGTGCTTTGGGGTTCTGACCTGTTTTCATACTCTACACATTCCCTCGACCTCGTCCAACTCCAGGTTCTTGAAGCCAGGGACTTTGTCTCATTTATCTGTATATTCCCTCCTCCAACTTGTTACATTACCAAAAAAAAAAAAATTTTCTCTGATCACAGCTTCAAATCTGTTCTTCTTACTTGTGCCAATACTCTTATTATAAAAATACTACCCCCACCCATGGCCTCTGAGCCAAAGATGCCCCTCTGGGTCCTCACCCACCTTCCCCTGTCTCCATCTGCCTCCAGCATCCTTCTTCTCCATGCCAGTGCTCAACCGAGTCAACAGGCTAGACCAACTTATAAAGTCATAGAAACTGGCACAGTGGGGTTAACACCTTTAAATGTTTTCCTCCCCTCCATTAGTTATCCATGTAACAGGAAGGTTGATCTTTTCAAGCATGTTACTAGGCAGGACTCTGTCGACTGTCACATAACTGGGTGTGTAACTGGTCGTCTCTGGCTGTTGGATCCCAGTCCGGCCCCTAGTCATGGTCCTAAGTCCCCAGGATTTATGTCTGTTTCAAGAGGCAAATGGGTACCTTCCAAGACTTAACCTCCACTCTCAGGTTCTTTCCTGAAACCCCACACATTCTCCGAACACTGTTTTTGTCTTCACTGCCAGATGTGGGATCTACTTATGGGGATACTGTGACAAAATGCCCATTTCTTTTTAGAAAAGCAAATCAAAAACTTGTAAAGAAGAATGTGTATTTTCCCGGTAATCCTAGAAGGCATGCCCCTCTGAGTCCATGCACCAGCTGTGAAGTGAAGTCTGGTTCCCCACTCTCTGCCCATACGTGGTATCTCCACTCCTGTGTGTGTCTTTGTGTATATGTGGAAGGATGCATCACTGGAAAGTTAGGAGCAAGCATCGCTGAAGGGATATTCAATTCACTTTTAACTTTGATAGCCGTTTCTCAGACTAAAGAAAAGTATGCTCACTGTTCTTGCTGGTACTGCAAATTGCCCTTTCTTTTCCTGAAATAGTAACTATTAGTTCATTTAGAAAAATCACAGTCCAAATTAGAAGCTATAAAAATCATATGGAGAAACAGACATATGGATCAGTGCAACAGAGTAGAGCACTCAGAAACAAACTCATACACCTGTGGCCAATTAATCTTTGATAAAGGAAGCAAGAACACACAATGGGGAAGAGGCAGTCTTTCAGCAAGTGGTGCTGGGAAAGCTGGACAGACACACGTCGATCACTGAAGCTAGGACACAAAGATTAACTCAAAATGGCTCCCAGTCTTAGCTATCAGACATGACATCATAAAACTCCTAGAAAAGAACATAGGCAAAACATTCTCTGACATAAACTGTACCCGTATTTTCTTAGGTCAGTCTCCCAAGGCAAGAGAAACATGGGGGAAAATAGCAAATAGGACCTAATCCAACTTAAGCTTTTGCACAGCAAAGGAAACCAGACACAGAACCAAAAGACAGCCTACTAACAGGAAGAAAATACTTGCAAATAATGCAACTGACAAGGGCTTAATTTCCAAAATATACAAACAGTTCCTACAATTCAATAACAAAAAAAAAGCCCACTCAAAAAATGGGCAGAAATCCTAAATAGACATTTCTCCAAAGAAGACGTACAGATGGCCAATAGGCACATGAAAAGACGCTAATCATCGCTAATTATTAGAGAAATGCAAGTCAAAACTATAATGAGGTGCTACCTCCCACCAGTCAGAATGGCCATTATTAAAAGCCTACAAATAACAAATGCTTGAGAGGATGTAGAGAAAAGGGAGCCTCCTCCACTGTTGACAGGAATGTAAATTGGTGCAGGCTCCATGGAAAACAGTATGGAGGTTCCTCAGACCCAGAATTAGAGCTGCCGTGTGGCCCTGAGCACAAACCCAGGAAAAGCTGCAGTGTCAACAGACACATGCAGCCCAATGCCCACAGCAGCACTATTTACAACAGCCAAGACGCGGAGACACGCTAGAGGCCCATCAACAGGTGAGTGGATGAAGATGCAAGACACACACACACACATGCACACACGCACACACACATACAGAGCCAGGGATACCACTGAGACACTTAACACACACACAAGCACACACACACAGAGCCAGGAATACCACGCAGACTCTTAACACATACACACACACACACACACACAGCCAGGGCTACCACACAGACACTTAACACACACACACACACAGAGCCAGCGATACCACGCAGACTCTTAGAAAAGAATGAAGCAACGCCACCGCAGTAAGATGAACGGAGTTTATCTTCTAAGTGAAGTAAACCAGAAGGAGAAAGACAGACAGCACCTGACGTCACTTACATGTTGGCTCTCACACACGACACAACAGAACTGAGACAGGAACACTCACAGACACAGAAAAGGGACTTGTGTCGGCCAAGGGGGCTGGAGCTGGGCGTGGATTGGGAGTTTGGCATTAGCAGGTGCAAACCATCGCACTGAGAATATATATGCGTATATATTACAGAGAGAATGGGTAAACGACAAGGTCCTGCTGTAAGGCACAGGGAACTGTACTCAATATCCTGTAATAAACCATATGAGAAAGAATAGATATTCATACATATGCATAACTGAGTATACATAATTTACAGGAATTAACACAACATTGTAAATCAACTATATTTCAATAAAATAAATTTTAAAAAATCATAGTCAGAACTCACCATTTCTAGGTATTCTTCTAAAACTCAGTAATTTAATTAACTAAAATTTTAAAATAAATTTTTAAAGAAAGACCTCTAAGGATACATTCACTTACTCATTCCTTCTCCTGAAAACCATGTTTTATTCCTTCCCTGAAAGTTTAAAAAATTACTTTTGTATTTTTTCAAACTCAGCCTCATCACAGCCACTGACATTTCCAAAATCAACAGTGACTTCTGAGAGTCAGCCTCATTTCTGGTTGTCAGCTCTCCCACAGTTTACACAAATTACCTCCAAATGACTTGGCTTTAATTCTAGGATCTGTGCAAACTCTGAGAGTGAAAGTGTTAGTCGCTGAGTCCTGTTCGACTCTGCGACCCCGTGGACTGTAGCCCACCAGGCTCCTCTCCATGGGATTCCCCAGGCAAGAATCCTGGAGTGGTAGCCATTCCCTTCTCCAGGGGATCTTCCCGACCCAGTGATCCAACCCCAGTCTCTTGCATTGCACAACAATTCTTTACCACATGAGCTATCAGGGAAGGCCCTGTACAAACTGGAGTTTGTAATAAAATCCGTGCTGGGAATACTTGCCAAATCCCCATGAAGCAAGTAGGAGGCTCACTGCACAAGCTCAGATGCGCAGCTTTGGAGTTCCTTTACCCCACTTCCTTTCTGAGTCTCCATTCTGTGGGGGTGGTGGGCAGTTAATTCCTGGCAGTCAGCAACTCCACTTTTCCCGGGGCTGGCCTAGCTTTCTGAGGACACTGCTAAGGGCATCTGCCATTCATCTACACGAAGTCTCCCCAAGCCATTCCTTTCTGGCTCTCTGCATGACCCCTTAAAAACTGGCCGTTCTCTCTGCAGTTTACATTCCTGGGATCCAGGACGCGCTCGGGCCTTGGTGCCAGGCTGGGGCACCAGAATCTCTGTGAAGCGGTCCAGGAGCCCATTTGCCTCATATGCTGCTGGCTGCTGTCGTTTCCGTGGGCATCTACCCATGATGCAGGGACCAGATCGCCCCTGATCTCAGCGTCTTTGAGTTTCTGGGTGGTTGGCTCTGCCCCTGAGACTTTTCCTGGGACCTGCCTACACTCTGCCCTCCCCCATACACTTTCCCTCCCCGTGCAAACTCCCCATATTCCAGGAAATACTTCTCTCCGCTCTGTCTGCAGAATTCCTCAGGCAGGAGAATCCCTAGGTGAAAATCGAGTCCACGTAAGCACATCATAGTACTTGTCCTTCAAGGAGGGCAGGATGTCCCCTCTGACTCTCTGACGAGAAGAAATATCACGCTTTTCCCAGATTCAAGCTGTTATCATCTCTTGAGGAGAGCAGAGCAGTTAGAAGTGCTTTAACCTGTTGGTTTACATAGCAGGACTGAAGTTTGGTCAAGCAGGAGGATGTGAAACCTTTATCGCAACTAGCTGAGTAGAGACGCCAGATGGAGATGTTCGGCAGCGACCACCCTGTCGGCTCCGGACCNTGTCCTTCAAGGAGGGTAGGATGTCCCCTGACTCTCTGACGAGAAGAAATACTACTCTTTTCCCAGATTCAAGCTGTTATCATCTCTTGAGGAGAGCAGAGCAGTTAGAAGTGCTTTAACCTGTTGGTTTACATAGCAGGACTGAAGTTTGGTCAAGCAGGAGGATGTGAAACCTTTATCGCAACTAGCTGAGTAGAGACGCCAGATGGAGATGTTCGGCAGCGACCACCCTGTCGGCTCCGGACCCGCCGTGATTCGGTGTTCACCGCTAACTCTCACTATTCAGGGTTCACTGCTAACTCACGCCAAGGCCTCAGCCGCTCTCAGAGGGCCCTGGCGAAGAATCCACCCTACCGCGTAGAGCATCTGAGAAGTTTCCTCTGATTAAAGCGCCTAACGGCAACAAGTTCTATATTCCACCACTAATGCACGATGCACTCAGTAGTCTAACACTTATCTCTCTTCTGCTTTCTTTGGGTCCCATGTCCCAGTTTTAAAATCTCTATGGCTTTATGGCCATATATAGCAATGCCATCTCTCTGTTCCACTCAATTTGGTGCCAATACCATGATTCATTTCATAGAGGCAGTTCAATCTAGCATTTCCTCTTGCGTCTAAAATCTCATCGTGTTTTGTTCAGCTCACTGGATCAAATATATACTGCTGTATCATTTTCTCCACTGGAAAACATACTTACTATCATTGTATTTTTTTCTTTGAAATCAGGCTTTGTCCTTTGCACATTGCTCCACATCTCCCCAACCAATGCCTCTCTCCCGCCTTCCCCTGCCTAAAATTTTTCATCATTTCAATAAACTTATATATTGGAATGGGAAAAATTTAGTTTTCATCTCAGGGACCAATTTATAATGATCTTAAATAAGCCTCTTTTTAATTGATGAGCCTACTGCTGGCTGCTGTCGTTTCCGTGGGCATCTACCCATGATGCAGGGACCAGATCGCCCCTGATCTCAGCGTCTTCGAGTTTCTGGGTGGTTGGCTCTGCCCCTGAGACTTTTCCTGGGACCTGCCTACACTCTGCCCTCCCTCATACACTTTCCCTCCCCGTGCAAACACCCCATATTCCAGGAAATACTTCTCTCCCCTCTGTCCGCAGAATTCCTCAGGCAGGAGAATTCCTAGGTGAAAATCGAGTCCACATAAGCACATTCTAGTACTTGTCCTTCAAGGAGGGTAGGATGTCCCCTGACTCTCTGACGAGAAGAAATACTACTCTTTTCCCAGATTCAAGCTGTTATCATCTCTTGAGGAGAGCAGAGCAGTTAGAAGTGCTTTAACCTGTTGGTTTACATAGCAGGACTGAAGTTTGGTCAAGCAGGAGGATGTGAAACCTTTATCGCAACTAGCTGAGTAGAGACGCCAGATGGAGATGTTCGGCAGCGACCACCCTGTCGGCTCCGGACCCACCGTGATTCGGTGTTCACCGCTAACTCTCACTATTCAGGGTTCACTGCTAACTCACGCCAAGGCCTCAGCCGCTCTCAGAGGGCCCTGGCGAAGAATCCACCCTACCGCGTAGAGCATCTGAGAAGTTTCCTCTGATTAAAGCGCCTAACGGCAACAAGTTCTATATTCCACCACTAATGCACGATGCACTCAGTAGTCTAACACTTATCTCTCTTCTGCTTTCTTTGGGTCCCATGTCCCAGTTTTAAAATCTCTATGGCTTTATGGCCATATATAGCAATGNAAGGCCTCAGCCGCTCTCAGAGGGCCCTGGCGAAGAATCCACCCTACCGCGTAGAGCATCTGAGAAGTTTCCTCTGATTAAAGCGCCTAACGGCAACAAGTTCTATATTCCACCACTAATGCACGATGCACTCAGTAGTCTAACACTTATCTCTCTTCTGCTTTCTTTGGGTCCCATGTCCCAGTTTTAAAATCTCTATGGCTTTATGGCCATATATAGCAATGCCATCTCTCTGTTCCACTCAATTTGGTGCCAATACCATGATTCATTTCATAGAGGCAGTTCAATCTAGCATTTCCTCTTGCGTCTAAAATCTCATCGTGTTTTGTTCAGCTCACTGGATCAAATATATACTGCTGTATCATTTTCTCCACTGGAAAACATACTTATTATCATTGTAGTTTTTTCTTTGAAATCAGGCTTTGTCCTTTGCACATTGCTCCACATCTCCCCCACCAATGCCTCTCTCCTGCCTTCCCCTGCCTAAAATTTTTCATCATTTCAATAAACTTATATATTGGAATGGGAAAAATTCAGTTTTCATCTCAGGGACCAATTTATAATGATCTTAAATAAGCCTCTTTTTAATTGATGAGCCTACTGCANCTCCTGCCTTCCCCTGCCTAAAATTTTTCATCATTTCAATAAACTTATATATTGGAATGGGAAAAATTTAGTTTTCATCTCAGGGACCAATTTATAATGATCTTAAATAAGCCTCTTTTTAATTGATGAGCCTACTGCAAATTGCGTACTTCAGTTTACTCTGTAAGGAATACAATTAAACTAAGGCAAAGCTGGTTATGACTCATGTATAATAAAATGAAAACAGTATCATCATTAAACACCAAATAAAGCCATTGATTCCGTGTATTATTCTGTCAGTTTTAATTGAATCGCATTTTCCCCCTTTCAGTTCTTAATTATGGAGCTCATGCTGAATCTTTATTTTTGCGCACAGAATGGGATAATGTTCTCTTCCTCCTTACCTTAGTGTCTAAAAATATAAGCCTATTGAGAACAGAGAAGTCTTTGTTGGTCTTAATTAAAGCAAAACACCTGCCTTTATCCTGGGAGCCGAATGTGCTGCTGTTCCGAGACTGTTACCAGGTGAGAGGACAATACAGCCGCTTCCTACTGCACGTCCTTCTCCCCGACCTGCAGCTCCAGCTCTCTCCAAACCCTATCGGAGGAGAACCTGATGTCACACCTCCCAGCCGCAAAGATCCAGCCTGCTAATGAGTATAAACAGTCTAGACTGTACAAAGTCAAGTAGATACTATTTGACGTGGGGGTAGACTTGGGTGCATGCCTGCCTGCTCAGTCGCTTCAGTTGTGTCTGACTCTTTGTGACCCTGTGGACTGTAGCCCGCCAGGCTCCTCTGTCCATGGGATTCTCCAGGCAAGAACACCGGAGTGGGTTGCCATGCCCTCCTCCAGGGGACCTTCCTGACCCAGGGGTCAAACCCACATCTCTTATGTCTCCTGCCTGGGCAGGTGGATTCTTTACCACTAGCGCCACCTGGGAAGACCAGATGTGGTTAGTGAGAGAATAATCTAAAAATTCATTCTTTTCTTCAGTTACCTTGTGAAAGATTCAAAGGCAGCAGCCAGACTCTCTTCTCTGATTTGTGCCATACAACTGAGATTATATGCAAATGAAAACAACAAAGGGAGATGGGCTAAGAGGAGAAACCCAGACTTGACGGAAAGCCCGTGACCACAGTGAAACTCCTTTAATTCAAAAGAGGTGAAGAGAACACAGCTCTAGTCTTCTCACGTCCCATAAGGGTGTTCTCTCTCTCTGAGGTGCTTCTGCCAGACTCAAGTACACGCATCACTCGATTGCCAGCACAACTTTATTTCTAAGACTCAGTTCACGGGGGCCAAATGTTCTTGTGTAGAGATAGCAAGTAATGGGCAAGTTATTCACTGTGGAGCTTAAGATAAAGGCAAAATTACGTGTCTCCAGTATGACTCGGTCCCAACAGAAGCCTAGCTTGGTGAGTCAGTCTCAGAGCTGAGGACCAAGGGGTGACCCGGAGTCAGTCTTGATGCCCCAGTGAACTAAGGAAGCAAAGACTGAAAGATAATTATGACCGTTTAGAAGCCTGTTGACCCAGGCCTGAGCCCAGCAAAGGGCAAGTGGCTGCCAGCTGGGCATACCCTGAGAGCTGAGGGATTGGCTTTCCAGGGCTGAGAACATCTGATCGCTGCTGAGGAGCTGCTCCCCTTGGACCTTCCACTAGCTCTGGCGTATCAGGTTCTGCCAGTCATGCAGCTGTGTCATCAGCAGCCATGCTGCGGGGGAAAACTGTCTTCAAGGAGAAAAGGCACTAATCGCTCTCACGCTCGTTTACCCACGTTGCAACTTGTCTGCCAAAAGTGCCTTGCATCGTGTACGGCAAACCAGTCTAATGAGCTTGTTCCAATTTCATCTTTTTTATTCTCAATTGACCCAAAGAAGAATGCTCCGTAAACGAATAGGGGGCTGCGGGATGCAGAGCCCACACGTGCTGAGTTCCTTCTCTGTTATAGGTACTGTCTGTTTTTTAACATAAGTGACTAGCTTTGTTCATCTGAGGTTTGGTTTTGTTTTACATCAGTGAACAATCAGCTTTTTAAAAATATCAATTAGGATTAAAAGAGAAACAAGGTAATGTATTTGTCTTAGCTACTAGACACACAAGCGTTAAATGTAGATTCAAAGTCATGGGTCTACACGGTTTATAGCATTCTTGACTCTGATCCTATAGTAATAGGCAGCTGGCAAGTCTACAAATAATGTCAATTTTTTATATTCATTGTTCCTAAGGTTACAAAGTAATGCTTACACCACATCTATTTCATCTATTCCAAATCAATTTCCTGAAAATGCCTTTCACAACTATATTGTTTTTATTAACAAATTAAAACACAGCATATTTGGGCAGTGTATTTTTTTGTTCCACACAAATTTGCAGGGATCAGAAAAGATTATAAAGGAGATAAAATTGTCATATGCAGAGACTCTCCTTCAGAAGGGCTTATGAAATTATTCTTTCACTATTCAGAATGGGAAATCATAAAACAAGGAGATTATTACAAATCCTTGGCATAAATTCACATGAAGACTGCCTGCCAACATTTTAATTAAGGACAACAGCTTGGCTTAAACAAATATAATTGAGAGAATATTGACCAAAGGTTGGTTTGTCTAAGAGAATATTGACCAAAGGTTGGTTTGTCTAAGGGGCAATCGATGGAACACAAGATTGTACACCCAACCTATGTCGCATTTCTCCTTGACATCCTTTGGAAAGGAACATCCTCCTTCCCCTTGCCTGCCCAGAACGGAACTGTTGAAACACTCAGCTGGGTCTGACAGCCAGGTTCTGCAGAAGTATAAAACCCGGTGCTGCAGGAATTTCTGAAGGCAGCAACCCCGTGCCCCTGGGATCAAGCAGGATTCCCAAGATGGAAGAGGGCTGATGCTTCCTCCTGGACATGACTTGGTCCTCAACAAATGTTCTGATAAGATTTGCTGAACTACTTCTGAATGCAGAATGACACAGACTCACCCTGCCGGCATGCAGGAATAACTTCCCGAGATTAAATATATATATATATATACAAGAAAAAAAATGGAAATCAGCTGACAAAAATATTTGGTCCTCAACAAATGTTCTGATAAGATTTGCTGAACTACTTCTGAATGCAGAATGACACAGACTCACCCTGCCGGCATGCAGGAATAACTTCCCGAGATTAAATATATATATATATATACAAGAAAAAAAATGGAAATCAGCTGACAAAAATACCCAAGAAATGCATCCCTTGATTCCTAATGTCATCTTCTTCATGAGTCACATTTTCTTATGGCCTAAGCAGCTCCCTGATTGTAAATTAAACATCGTATGAATAACTTGCTTGATGGTATTCTAGCGATCTAAGGTTAATGTTCAACTATTAACAGGAAATAAGATTTCAGGTTCTATGGCCTGAGAAGAGTACCACTGGGGTACCACGTAGCTCATTCTGTTTAAGTCATATAATAAAGAAGGAACCTTACGCGCTAGAAGAATGTGAGCCAATGAAGAAATTGATGTGAAAAGTATCTGTCCCCTGGGCAGGGGTATTTTATGTTTCAATATTGAAGCTTGAATTTTTTTTTTTTTTTTTGCATTAGAAAAGTTATTCTTAGTTGTTGGCAGAGTAAATCCATGTTATCCTGCATTCTGAAGCAGTTCAGCTGAATCTAATTAGAACATCTGCAGATTTATGCAGCTTTCTGTATATTAAAGTCCCTACCCTTGTGAAATAAATATTTTGCTTCAATCCTTTATTTTTACCCATCTCAGTGTTAATCAGACTAATATGGTATAAATTTTAACAACCACTTTTATGATCCTAGAATGAATGGTCCCATACAAATCTTAAAACATCAAGACCCTATAAATAGTGTCAGTGTGCACTAGATTTCAGTGCCTTCCAACTGGCCATCAGTCTTGGCATAGAGAAAAGGAAACAATTATAAGCTCAGTCATTTGCTTCTTGTAACTAGTTTTTTCAGAGGTTTTTCAAGGTGACCCATGCATTCTTTGGATATTAAGGAGAACCTCTTCAGCTTGGCTTCTCTTGATAGAGAATTCATTGGCTCATGCAGAAAATTATAGAAAAAAAATCCATTTGCTTTTGCCACTTAAATAAATTACAGATTCATATTAAAAAATGAGATTTTTCCAGAGTTAACTTTAAAATATTCCAACTCCCTTGGGAATCTAATCCACTGCCTTTCTTGGGTAATAAGGTACCTAGATGCTATACTTCACACTAGGACTTTTAAAAAATCTTAAACAGTCTGTGTGTCGGAAAAGGTTAATGTCAATGTCACGAGTAATTTCTCCCTTAATTTTATAACTCCTCAAGGTGTTTCCCATTAGTCTTAGATTAAAATTAATTTGAGGGAATCCCCTGGTGGTCCAGTGGTCAGGACTTGGCAGTTCCACTTGGGGTTTGATCCCTGGTCGGGGGGAAAAAGTCTATTTGGGGGGGATTTCCCTGGCTGTCCAGTGGTTAAGAACTTCCATTGCAAGGGGTATGGGTTTGATCCCTGGTCGGGGGGAAAAAGCCTATTTTGGGGGGGATTTCCCTGGCTGTCCAGCGGTTAAGAGCTTCCTGGGTTTGATCCCTGGTCGGGGAACTGCTGCTGCTGCTGCTAAGTCGCTTCAGTCGTGTCCGACTCTGTGCGACCCCATAGATGGCAGTCCATCAGGCTCCACCATCCATAAGATCCCACAAAGCAGTGCACAGTGCAACCAAAAAATAAATTTGAAAAAGTTAACTTGAATTTTCCCAGGCTGAGAAGCAGCACAGTGAAAAGAGGCCGAGTCTCGGAGTCAGAGAGCCCTGCTGCATTCCAGCTGTGTCGCTGAGCAGGGTATGCCACTGGGCCGTCTGCCTGGAAGCTGCCTTGTATCAGGCTGCCTTGAAGCTCAACAATTTCTTCAGTAAAATGGAGATAATAACCCTCACCTTTACAGGGTGGCTCCAGCGGTAAAGAGCCCGCCTGCCAGTGCAGGAGAGGTAAGAGATGCAGGTTCAGTCCCTGGGTCGGGAAGATCCCCTGGAGAAGGGCACAGCAACCCACTCCAGTGTTCTTGCCTGCAGAGTCCCATGGACAGAGGAGCCTAGCGGGCTACAGTCCATAGCGTCACAAAGAGGCAGACATAACTGAAGCCACTTAGCATGCACGCATGAAGATTCAATGAAGCAATGTACGTACCTGTTATGAGCTCAATAAGTAAGAATGGAAACAGAGATGGGGACCTGAGAAGGGAAACATTTGAAAGAGAGAGCACTCCTTGGCAACTTAAAAAAAAAAAAAAAAAAAAAACTGTAACATCTGTTTAATTTTAAAAAGAAAGCATTGTCAACTCCCCGCAGATTGTTTTAAATACATTCCATCCGTGTGTTCTAGCCATGCTACAGTTTAAAGCAATGATTCTCCAAGTGCCAGCTGAGGGCAGCAATAGCAGCATCTCCTGGAAAAGTCTTAGAAATGCAAATCCTTGGGCCCCACCCCTGCCTGCCAACTCAGAAACTTTGAAGATGAGGCCGAGCAACCTGTGTTGAGAAGGCAATGGCACCCCACTCCAGTACTCTTGCCTGGAAAATCCCCTGGACGGAGGAGCCTGGAAGGCTGCAGTCCATGGGGTTGCTGAGAGTTGGACACGACTCAGTGACTTCACTTTCACTTTTCTCTTTCATGCATTGGAGAAGGAAATGGCAACCCACTCCAGTGTTCTTGCCTGGAGGATCCCAGGGACGGGGGAGCCTGGTGGGCTGCCGTCTATGGGGTCGCACAGAGTCGGACACGACTGAAGCGACTTAGCAGCAGCAACCTGTGTTAAGCAAGCCCTCCAAAGCACGCTCAACACTGAGCAACACTGTCTTCAGCCTTCCTTCAAATATCAGCCTAACCCCGAAGCTTCCTCTATGAGGATGTGCAGATTCCTGGTAGATTTGCTAACTGATCTGAATCCTCACTTCCTCCCTCTTGGCATTAGTCTCCTGTCTTTTATTCAGGACTAACTGATGTTCACACTTGCCAGTTAGTCAATGTTACAATTCAAATGGCCACAGCTGTATCCAGAATTAACATGAAAAGTTTCCTGAAATATTTGAGTGGGTTTTTTAAAATACACTGTGGATTTCCTATTTGAAAAACAAGCATTTGGACCTATTTTTATTCAAGGATGAAGGTATATTCATGTATCGTAGTCACTGCTTCCCCTGAAGGCCTTTCCTGGTGGCTCAGATGTTAAAAAATCTGCCTGTGGTGCAGGGGTTCAATCCCTGGGCTGGGAAGATCCCCTGGGAAAGGGATGGCTCGTTGCTTCCTCTGTATAATCACTTTACATGTTCATTCAATACAAACTGCTAAAAACTAGTTTGTCAAGACTTCTGCAAATTGAGATTATATCTGAGCTCAGTCCTCAGGATCGGACGGAATCCCTTAAAGAGGTGGAGGAAGGTGGAGAGTTTCTGGTGGAGGTTAGTCATATCAAGCAACAGCTGGGTGTTTTTCAAAATGTGAACGTAAGTCAATGGAGAAGTGCTGGGAAAATATAATTAAAAACAAATTTTTTCTCCCAATCCAGGAAACCTCTCGACAAATGTAGAAGAGAAAGAAAACAATTTTATTACTACTTAGCCTTAAGTCAGAATGTGACACTCATTACAGGCAGTCCACTAAGAGATTATAAAGACGGCAAGACTTCCCCGCTTTCACAGAATCCAGCAAGTCGACCCTTTCTGTACATGTTCTCAAGATAAACAGCTAGGCAAGTAAGAGGACTTGACGGCACCATTTGTCACACATAGTTCTTCCCAAATTTACTCAGTAGTTGGGGTGACCATCTGTGTTAGCTAATTGGCTTTATCCAAAGGAAAAATTAACTTCTCTTTATGACAAGAGGTAGTTTGGGAACTGGGAGCGAGGCACCACTGAGGTTAGGCTCCTTCCCTCCCACAGAAACTAGGCGATGGGGGCCCTCTCCTCCTGGACGCTGACATTTCAAAGAGACAGCAGAAAAAATTTAACAATTACAAGTGCTCTAAAATAGATGCTCTAAGAATAGAGAGTAGGAGGAAGTCTCTTCCCTTAGTTTCAACAGGGAGAATCAGGCCTGTTAGTTTTCATTTGTATTTGTCCTTGCAAGAGGCATGAATTAAAGTCCACAGGAGACTAGGGACTTTGCTCTCAGAGAAATGGAAACCCACGGAAGGTCTGTGACATGGTTTGATTTATACCGTTAATGAGACATTTAGCCCCCTTGATATGATGATATAATATTGGGAAGGGTATGACATCACTCTCTGTCATGATTTTCTTGCCAAAAATGCCCAGCTTAAATCTCGTTGTAGAAAACAGACAAATCCAAAATTGAGGGGCATTCTACAAAAGATCTGGCCAGTACTTTTCAAAATGTCAAGGTCATGAAAGAGAAAGAAAGGCTGAGGAGCAAGGAGACAGGACAGAAAACCACCATGTGAGGTCCTGGACTGGACCGAGACCGGAAACAGCTCGTGGGGAGCCTGCTGAGAGTTCAGTGAGGTCTGTTACCTTAGCAATAATGTCGCATCGATGTTAATTTCCTTGTTTCCGTAAACGGTTATGTAAGACGTTAACACTGTCTTCTGAATCCAGGATCTCACGTTACGGTTAGTTGTCCTGTCTCCTTGCTCCTCAGCCTTTCTTTCTCTTTCACGACCTTGACATTTTGAAAGTACTGGTTAGATCTTTTGTGGAATGCCTCTCAATTTTGGATTTGTCTGTTTTCTACAACTATAAAGAAAGCTGAGCGCTGAAGAATGGATGCTTTTGAACTGTGGTGTTGGAGAAGACTCTTGAGAGTCGCTTGGACTGCAAGGAGATCCAATCTGTCAATCCTAAAGAAAATCAGTCCTGAATATTCACTGGAAGGACTGATGCTGAAGCTGAAACTCCAATACTTTGGCCACCTGATGCAAAGAACTGACTCATTGGAAAAGACCCTGATGCTGGGAAAAACTGAAGGCAGGAGAAGGAGATAATAGAGGATGAGATGGTTGGATGACATCACCGACTCAATGGACATGAGTCTGAGTAAACTCTGGGAGTTGGTGATGGACAGGGAGGCCTGGCGTGCTGCAGTCCATGGGGTCGCAGAGTCAGACACGACTGAGCAACTGAACTGAAATGAGCTGAACTGAACTGAACTGAAGACATTACATTAGGGGGAGCTGGGTGAAGGATATATGAGAACTCTTACACTATTTTTAGAACTTTCTAGAGGCTTAACATGTATTTCCAATTAAAACATTTTATTGTAATATTTTTAAAATACCATTTAGGCTACTGATATTTTGACTGGAAGAGAAGTAAAACAGTAGTAGCAAAGATGCAGAAAATTTTTCAGCGTGTGAAGACATGTTGAATGTGAGAAGTGAAAGTCAGGGATCATTTCTAGGAGTTTAGTGTCGGTAACTGTTGAGGTGTGCTATCTCTTCAGACAGAGAGAACTAAGGCAGACACGGGATTATGGACAAGATGATCAGCAGTTCCAACCTCGCCTCTGAAATGTCATCTCAGGAATCCAACTCCCAGCAAATGAGCAGAGGACCTGATCAATGTTAAAATGATCGATCTGTGATTCTAATATTATTCCTCATAGCAGCGGCTACAGATGCTTCAAACTGCAGTTTAGACCTGTGTGTGAAGTGCAACCCACATGTGCTAAGACTTGTTTCTTACCAATATTTAGCTTTCGATTCATTTTCATTCTTTCTACTACCCCCAAATTACCCCTAAATCTTAGACAGTAAACTAGTAAGAAATAAAGAGATAACCTGAACCCTAGCTGAACTTTTGGTCCTCTTAATCATGAAAACCAAAAGAAAATCACCATCTGTCTAATATTTAAAGAGTCATATGGCAGCAGCTGGACATGCCTAGCTTTCATGAAACTTTACAAAATTGACAAGGGCAGATAAAAGACAATACCAATAAGATTAATGACAGAACTGACATTTTAAACTCTACTATCAGTTTTTCACCATGTTAAAACTTAAAAGTAAGCACAACTAAGTTGGATAGAGCAGTAACTTACTGTTCTGCATTAAAAATAAGAATAATAAGTAATAACAACACACAGACTGTAGCCCACCAGGCTCCTCTGTCCATGGGATTCTCCAGGCAAGAATACTGGAGTGGTTGCCATTTCCATCTCCAGGGGATCTTGCTGACCCAGGAATCAAACCCAGGTCTCCTACATTGCAGACAGATTATTTACCCACTGAGCTATGCTGTTACCGAAACATACAGATTCCTATTAGGAGCACATCAAACTGAAAATATTTTTAAAGAATTATGAAACTGAGTAACTATATGGGAAATGAGTTCAGCCTTACTAGTAATCAAATATATGCATAATAGTTTATCAGATACTGTTTGTCTATCAAGTTGGTGATTTAAAATACATATAATCTATGAACTGGTATGGCGTTTCTGGAGCTCTGAAACCATACAAAAATCTAACCAAATAATTTCACTTGAGAAAGTAGGTAATTTTTTTTTCTTCCTTCCAGAATCAAAATATATTTAATTATAAAAATTAAAGCAGTGTATTATCTGAATAAGAAGCAGAATAGACAAATTGAAACAGATTTGACTGTTTAGCATCTTAAGTTGGTACTTAAAGGAGTGGCAAAAGATGGAATAAAATAGAAGTGATTTGGAGACAATAGGATATTCTTAGAAAAAGAAAGTTAGACCTCCTTCCTCATACCATTAAGCCAAAACTGATTTCAAATGGATTAAGTATCTACACAGGAAAGCCCTAGGAGAAAACACAGAAGAGTATTCCATATATCTTTAGAAGAGAAGGCCTTGAGCTCATCAAGCAAACGACTAAAATTTAAACTCGGATTTAAAATGTTTGTATGGAAAAATGAAATACCGCAAGTAAAATTAGAAGTTAAGCGATTGCTTTAAAGAACATATTTGTCAGATGTACAAAAAACAAAAGGTTAAAAGTTTCTATGAATCAATAAAAGAGATATAGTTTAGTAGAAAATACACAAATGTTTCCAAGAGAAAATGATCCACAGAAATGGAAATACAGTATACAGTGAACATTGAAAAGTGCTTAATGTTTTAAATTATTAAGGCAATGAAAATTAAGTTATATGTGAGTTTTTGCCTATAACATTGGTAAAATTTTATTATTTATGATGTTCAAAGGGGCTTCCCTGGTGGCTCAGATTGTAAAGAGTCTGCCTGCAATGCAGGAGACCCAGGTTCAATTCCTGTGTTGGGAAGATCCCCTGGAGAAGGAAATGGAAACCCACTCCAGCATTCTTGCCTGGAGAATCCCGTGGACGGGGGACCATCTCAGGCTACAGTCCCTGGGGTCACAAAGAGTCAGAGACGAACAACCAACACTTCCATTTTCATAAGGTTCAAGGTGTGAAAAAATGGAATCCACACTGTTTGGGGGGAGGGTATAAACTGATAACAACTTTTTGAGTGACAGTTTGACAATACCTGTTAAAATTTAAAAGGCCACACACACTGTTACTCAGATATTTCTCTTCCAGGAAGCCATCTTACATAAATATCCAACATGTGCAAAAGGATGTGTGTCCATAGTGATTATGGCAGTTTTGTTTATAATATGGAAATAAACAGGAATAACTCAACAGTGATCACCTGGGGAATATGAACGGGGCAGAGACACAGCAATTCAGCTGAAAGGGGGTGTAGAACGCAAACATGCAACAGCAATAAACAAAAAGTGAGAATAAGTGTCATAACCATGCAACCATTTTAAACCTTACAGCTCATCTATGAGGAAATACTCTCATTAAAAATGATGCTTTAGGACATTTACTTAAACAGGAAAAGGTCCATGGTTTAGTGAGATTACAATTTTCACATGTTTGGTAGGACCTGTTTTTGCAACATACATCCTCCAAGAAAGACACACACACGCACATTAATGATGATGTCTCTGCATGGAGCAGGAACGGGTGTTCCAAGGTAGTTTTTTTTTTTTCCCCCTTTATTTGTATTTCCCGATTTCTTCCATAATTACAACTGACTTCCATAAATAGGGGAATAAAATTTTAACAGGAACAAGATGAAGCATTGGGAGAGGAAGAGGAAGAATTCCTGGAATGAAGGCAAAGTGCTTTATTTTCTCCTTAAGCTTTTCTTTCTTCTCCTTAAGCCCCAGCCACCTAAAGTGAAATGCTCTATTCTTATTCTGTACATCTAAATGCAAAATGTTTTAATTTCATCCCCAAAGCATCAATAATACCATCCACACTCAAGTCTGTTTATCAGTTACATTAGGGGTTTTAGAATTTGTACTGTGGGATCTATGAAGTCTACATTTTGCTGTCAATCAACACCAGGGATGCTGGAGAGTGGCGTGAATGAAATGTGCTAACCCTAGCCTTGGGATACAATCATTCTATAAAACATGTTTATTTTCTTAAGCAAGGAATGAACACTACATTTCAACTGCTACATATAAAAATATTCACTTTTCAACCTGAAAGCGCAGCTGCAATAGGAAGAGAATATAATGAACTGTAAGAGAAATTTAAAGTTAGAAGCTTGTGTGGCCATGCATAGAAACTCCAAAAACCTGAGACCATCCAGGGGCCCCGCTCTGAATGGATCTTTTATTCCAGCGAGTTGGCACAGTGAAAGATGCCCTGCATTGTTCTGACATCACACCAGGGTGAAAACCCACAGTTCTGTTGACATCAATACAATGTGCTACAATATATTTTTTTATAGCCTCTGTAGGTGTTCTGAAAGGACTCCATTGGTAGAAATTTTTTTTTTTTTAATTTGCAGGAAAATCCTTCCAATGAATAGAGCACAAAAGCATTTCCATTTCCTAGGAAAAACTGGAATCTATTTAAAAATGTGACAGTAACATTAAGCATACAAATAGAAATAATTTCAAAGGAAACATATAAAACACTTTTCCTGTGTCACGGTTCATTATGCAAACTCTCCACATCTTAGCATAACGCAGTAAGGAAACTAGTTCATCAGGAAACTTGTGTGTGATAAACCTCAGCAGATCCAGAGAGACTTAATTTTGGAGTAGACATGGTTTCATCTCTCCCTCAGCTCTTTTTTTTTTTTTACATTGTGGGAAAATATAAATAAACATAAACTTGACTATTTTAGCCATCTATAACCAAATGTACAGTTCAGCAATATTAAGTACATTTACATCACTGGGCTATCACCACCATTCATGTCCAGAATTTTTCATCTTCCCAAACTGAAATCCATACTCATTAAACAATAACTACTCATAATAAAAAAATTTAAATAGAGGAAGAATATCAATCAATGTATAACATCATTTTAAATGATGTCAAAGTTAGAATGAAGAAAATAGATTTTGATGATAGATGTTTCCCAACCTATAAATGTTAAACCTAGTTTATCTTTGGATTCATTCTGTAATTTTGAACTGGTTTCCTTGTTTTTTGTCCCCTCTATTTTTTTTCTAAAACAAAAAATGCTATTTATTAACTAGCACTTTATTAGCTTCATATTTATTATCTGATTAGCTAGCTATTTCCACTTACCCCTAAGAACACAGGGAAATATACTCGTCATTGTTTATTCTCTAAGTCCAATCTGTAATTTTGAACTGGTTTCCTTGTTTTTTGTCTCCTCTATTTTTTTTCTAAAACAAAAAATGCTATTTATTAACTAGCACTTTATTAGCTTCATATTTATTATCTGATTAGCTAGCTATTTCCACTTACCCCTAAGAACACAGGGAAATATACTCGTCATTGTTTATTCTCTAAGTCCAATGGGCCCTTTTTACTTTTTTATATGTTAGATCATTTTACAAATAAATTACAGAAGAATAAAGATAAAAATTTTAAACTATTTAAAATTTCATAAGAATTTAAACATAATAAACCTCATTTGAGCACGTAAATTTTGATGTACAAGCATCATAAAAGATGAAATAATGCTGTCATACATGCTTTTTTGTGAGTCTTGCCACAAAACACAGGCATACTGAAGAATTTCTTGGTTGAATGACAAACTGGATAAGAATGCCCTATTTCCTTTTGTGTCCTTAGAAATAAACTGTTCACTCAGTGATTTTTAAATTTGGGGAAATTCATGCTAGATAGCTCCATTTGAAAACTAATAATCTCAAATTTTGCTTATATGAGCAGTTTATGATCTGCCTCTTCAGATTTATCCTNACAGGCTGAAGAATTTCTTGGCTGAATGACAAACTGGATAAGAATGCCCTATTTCCTTTTGTGTCCTAGAAATAAACTGTTCACTCGGTGATTTTTAAATTTGGGGAAATTCATGCTAGATAGCGCCATCTGAAAACTAATAATCTCAAATTTTGCTTATATGAGCAGTTTATGATCTGCCTCTTCGGATTTATCCTTTGATTCTTCCTATAATTTTGAACCAGTTTCTTCTATTCCTTCCTGTTGCCATTTTGAGCAGAAATGTAAAATTCAGAATTCTCAACCTTTTCAATGGAAACTAAAAGCAGACCGCAAAGTCGATGTCTTCAGTCTTAACACAATTCTTCAAATATGATACAATACTCTCAGCAACATAACACGAAAGCTGAAGAATGGTTTATTATGTCATTTTCAGAGGGCTTAAATTTAGGGGGTGCTGTTGTTCTCACGCTTTCTTATCATTCCAGTCTTTTTTGTCTCATTGTTAATGATTGATGAGTAATGACTAAATAATCCCTAAGATGATAAACTATCATGATGTTCCAAGATATAAAAAGTAATGATAAGAATAAGATCACTAAGATCTCATATTTTATATTTACAAAATATTTAACGGACCTAATTACAAGATTAAGTAAGCTTTTTCCTATTTAATAGATAATGGCAAATTTTCTTTGTTCTTTGGAAGGTTTTGAAGAAAGAATGAAAGTCATAAAGTACCAGTCCTTATCTTTTCAAGCTGTTCATGGGGTTCTCAAGGCGAGAGCCCTGAAGTGGTTTGCCCTGGGATTCTCCAGTGGGCCACGTTTTCTCAGAACTCGCCACCGTGACCCGTCCGTCTTGGGTGGCCCTGCAGGGCATGGCTCATAGTTTCATTGAATTACACAGGGCGGGGGCCCGTGCGATCATTTTGGTTAGATTTCTGTGATTGCGGTTTTTGTTCTGGAGGCAGTTTTTGTTCTGGATTTTGTTCTGGATTGCAGTTTTGGCCTCTTCTGTCTGTCCTCTGAGGGAGCTTCCTGAGGGGAGGGGCTGGCTGTGCAGTCCATGGGGCTGCAAAGAGTCAGACACCGCCTAGTGTCTGCACAACAAACCGGTCCTTACAAATAGTTAAACCTGTCCAAAAAATAAACGCCAAAACTAAAATTGAATCCAATGGATCCCAATGAAATAAATTTATTACAGAAGTAATTTCNGAGGGGCTGGCTGTGCAGTCCATGGGGCTGCAAAGAGTCAGACACCGCCTAGTGTCTGCACAACAAACCGGTCCTTACAAATAGTTAAACCTGTCCAAAAAATAAACGCCAAAACTAAAATTGAATCCAATGGATCCCAATGAAATAAATTTATTACAGAAGTAATTTTTGTATCACTAATATAATTAGAAAACCAATAATACGTTGTGTATCTGTTAGGATGGTGTTTCTTTATATACCCACTTAGACTAACAACCACTTAAATGGATCAATGACTCATAAAAAAGTAGTCAAGAGTTGGCTATGGGAGTGCGTTGGTTATTAGGGATCAGCATCCTTCTTAGCTTTCTGCCTTGCCTTTCTCAGCATGAGTCATTTGTTCCCAGGATGTTTCACGGTCTAATTCAGTCGCTGTTGCTCTAGCCATCTCATCTACATAGGAAGCAGAAAGGAAGAACAGGGCTGTGACAGACACACCTCTCAGATGCATCAGCTCTCCTTAAGCACCCTTCCTAGATGTCACACTTGGCATTTCTGCTCATCTCACTAGCCAGAACTAAGACACACGATCACACCCACCTGTAACGAAGGTTAGACTGGATATATTGCCGCCAATTAACAAAGAGCCTCCTTTAGTAAAAAAGAGAAAATGAACATAGAGTAGGTAACCAGTACTTTGTGCCACAACTACCAAAAACCAGAAGGTAATTACAACACATACAAGAAAAAAATAACATTATAGATATTATAGATAGATAGATATTATTGATAACTGAAGTTCAAAGCCCAAAAGCTTTTCTCAGTTGGTTAAAAAGGGAAAATATCAAGTACTAGAAAAATGTTAGCAATTTTCTCCTCGACTTTAATCAAAAGTACTATAAAGGACAATAACAATTTCCCCCGATGATTTGATTTAGTTATTCAATATTATTAATAGCATGTTTATGTAGCACTTAAAATCACCTCCTGAATGACCAGAGAGGTATGCCTTGAGATCAAGGAATTCTAAATTAGAATTTTGGAATTTATAGCTAAACAGGTACTCAACATTATCTACCCACAGAATCATAAACTCTTAAAATTTAAAATTATTTTAGAAGGAATTTTTCTCATTAAATAAGGTGATTATTTGTAAACACACCTTAGGAGGCAAGTTATCTAAACTCTGCTTTAACTCTTGGAAGTGCTGAACCATTGGAATGAAGATGGAGTCAGTTATTAGTAACCAATTTCATTTTAAAACCTTTCTAATCCTAGAAAATGCTTCCTTATACAAAATTTAAATATGCATTCTAATAGAACTTACTTTATTTCACCTCTGTAACTATACAGAAAAAGAAATTTAATCACTTTTCCACATATCAGTTCAGTTCAGTCGCTCAGTTGTGTCCAACTCTTTGTGACCCCATGAATTGCAGCACACCAGACCTCCCTGTTCATCACCATCTCCCGGAGTTCACTCAGACTCATGTCTATGGAGTCCGTGATGCCATCCAGCCATCTCATCCTTGGTCGTCCCCTTCTCCTCCTGCCCCCAATCCCTCCCAGCATCAGAGTCTTTTCCAATGAGTCAACTCTT
>SJYX01012128.1:214247-231121 GCA_006410675.1 Oreotragus oreotragus
TCATCTGCATATCTGAGGTTATTGATATTTCTCCCAGCAACCTTGATTCAAGCTTGTGCTTCATCTAGGCCAGCGTTTCTCATGATGTACTCCACCTATAAGTTAAATAAGCAGGGTGACAGTATACAGCCTTGATGGACTCCTTTTCCTATTTGGAACCAGTCTGTTGTTCTATGTCCAGTTCTAACTGTTGCTTCCTGACCTGCATACAGATTTCTCAAGAGGCAGGTCAGGTGGTCTGGTATTCCCACCTCAATCCCCTAAAATTTTATTTATCTACTTTTATTCATTTATAACTTCTACTTATTCATTCTTTATTTGAAAGATATCTTAAAATATTTACATAAAAAATAAAATTTATACAAATAAAAAGCCCCTTGACCTTCCCTGAATCCTACAGAGGGAACCACTATTACAAGCTTGTTATCAGTTATTCCAGGTCTTTATCTCTTTATGCACACAAGGAAATACACTGCTTTGTGGAGTTTTCCCATAAATTATAATACATAAATATTATATACGTGTTTTTTTCCACTTAATAGGCCTTGATGGTATTTTGCATTAAAGTTTATGGATCCGTCTCTTTAACTGCTGCTCGGTATTCTACTGCTCTATCAAGGATGCAACCTATGATAAACCCTTAGGATGTTTCCAATTTGCGGCAATTAACAAAATAGCTTTGTAAATTTGTATATGTACCTTTGTGCATATGTACTTGTGTACAGAATTTCTCTAAATCACCTACAAATGTGCATTTTTTAAAAACGGTATATTTTAAAATCGTCAAGTACTAGATACTATTGGGCTTCCCAGGCGGCACTAATGGTAAAGAACCCGCCTGCCCATGCAGGAGATGCAGGGGATGTGGGCTTGATCCCCTGGAAAAGGAAATGGCCCCACTCCAGTAATTCTTGCCGGAAAAGTTCCACGGGCAGAGGAGCCTGGCGGGCTGCAGTCCATGGGGTCGCCAAGAGCTGGACACGACTGAGCGACGGAGCACAGCACACTAGGTGCCGTCAGTATTTTTGCCTTTTCCTAATCCGAAACAAATATTTTTAAGTCATTTGCAACATCTCTAAAATCTTTTCTTTCCAAGCCTAGCCTCCAGGTGCTTACAGTCCTACCTTCACTATCCCAGCTTGCCTCCTGGAGCTGTCTGTTCATCCCTGTAGCTCTCCAGATGTATTTCCAAGAACGGATTATGGTATAACTGTACTTTGACCTGATCTGTGTACAAAATAGGACTGTTACCTATCTTCTAAGCTAGTGAAGGTGAAGTCTCTCAGTCGTGTCCAACTCTTTGCGACCCCGTGGACTATAACCTACTAGGCTTCTCCGTCCATGGGATTCTCCAGGCAAGAATACTGGAGTGGATTGCCATTTCCTTCTCCAGAGGATCTTCCCAACCCAGGGATCGAACCCGGGTCTCCCACATTGGAGGCAGACGCTTTAACCTCTGAGCCACCAAGGAAGAATCTAATAACAGGTATAAATCCTTTTTCCTAAAAGCCAAAATACACAGACATGCACTATGCATATGATGTCAGAGGTTTCATGAAGCAGATCCAAAGTTAAGCATTGATTACTGCAACCCCAAATCACATTCATACTTTAGTGGCCCTATCACATCATTGTTGAGTCATTATTGAGCTTTCAATAAACCATAGCTCAAGCCTAATTTACACTACTGGGGGGTTATAGCTCTGTCAGCCTGCATTTTGTTTACACTTTTTGAAGCTAAGCAGTATCCTTTTAATGGTTCATCTTCTCACTTTCAAGCTACTCCATCAGCCCACTGAGCTCTTTGTGAACTGTGTTAAGTCTGCTAACTTACAAATGTGTCCAGTCATACCAATGAAAAGAATTTTAAGTAGGAGCACAATATGCCATCCTGCTTCTCTCGGGAGCTTTCTTTTTTTTTTTTTTCCCACAAGTAATTTTTAAGTGACCACTGTGGACCAGACTAACTAAGCGATGATCTAACATCTACTTGTCTCACCACAAAAGATCCTAGTAAAATTCACTCAATATCATGCTGTAATCCAGGTATATTGTATGCATAGTATCATGTCGTCTATCAAATGAGTAACCTGAATATCAAAACAGGAATTGATACTAGCTTGCATTACCCTGATAGGTTCATGTATCCTTTTAAAAGATTCTCTGAGCGTGTGCTAGGTGAGAGGTACTCTGCGTGGGCTGGAACTACAGTGGTGCGCGTGACAAAATGACGCCTCTCCTGCAGAGCTTCTGTCTGAGGATGGAGTGCTACGCTCATACTGGCTCCAAGTCGTCATCACACCCCTTGCTGAGTGTTCCAAAACTTTAATTCAATAATCCATTCTAAAAGTATGCCCACTATGAAAAAAAAAAGGGGGGGGTCAGGAAATTATGTCATCTTTCCAAAATTTAATAGCTAACGAGTTTGGCATTATCTGATCAACACTAAGAATGGTGAGTAACCAAAACGTTGTCTAAAAGGCATACAAGAACTTTTTTATAAGTAAATGAAGTGGAAAAGGACAACAGATGATAGCAAGAAGATTACAACAAATTCAGAACACGAAAGAGCAGTGTAATACAATCCACTGAACATGAAGATATATTTCAATTAATGAAATTCATAATATTCTCTCTTATTGTCTTTAAAATTCACTACTGTGACCAGAGGTATATCCCCTACTTGCAGATTCCAAAAGCGAAGTCCAGTCAGACTAAGTCTGTGTCCCTGGCGATCAGGCTTAAAGATTTCACTGTGTAAACATGTAGTTCATAGCTAGGACAACGCTCAGCTCTATCGCCAAATGTGTAGGTCTCTCAAAACATAACGATCCTAAGTATTGCTTCTTCAGAGGTGCACATGGTAACATGGAATTAAGAATTCCACGGAGAAGACTGAATTTGGTTTGTTTAGTATCTGTGAATTTTTTTAAACAGTGGTTTTCATCTGAATAGTTATAAATTCCACTTTCAGTAAAGTCCATATCATAAAACAAGCTCACTTTCTAAGCCACTTTTTAAAAATCTATATAATAGCACACTTGCTGTGCTTAATTTCTAAGATAACAAAAGAAGCATATTGATTTGGATTAATACGGTTTTAAAACCATGCCATCATGACCTGAATCTGGATGTAACATAAAAAAAAAAAAAAATTCATGAAGTGCAATGTTAAATTAACATCAGTAGTTCTAGAGCTCCATGGAACAGAAGAGTGATTTCCTACATAAGCTTAAAGCCATAATTAAACATATTTCATTTCTCTTTCAAGAATATTCTTTTGAGCACATCTGATAATAGCTGCAGGGTAAGCCATTGGCAATTTCCAGCCGAAAGGAAAACTATTGGTTCTTTTTAAGCTACTTTATGGCTTTTCAAATTCTCTTTTTATCTCTCCACCTCATTTTCCACTGCCTGATACTATTTGTTAAATTAGAAATTAGTGTTTTACTGGAAAAAATAATGTCACTACAAGTGAAAAAAAATTAAATAGTCAAATTAATGAGACCTTCTCTAATTACTTTCTAGTTAGCCAGGTATTTCTGTTGACCTTTGCTCTGTGTCTTTGAGAAAAGCTGCTATTAGAAGAAAACTACGTGGTTAGAACTGCAAATTACACTAAAAAAAAAAAAACCAAACTATTTCTACATCTCAGAGAACTATTACTACTCAGCATGGGAGCTAGGGTTCTGAAAAAGATCATCACACTGTGAGCTTCTGATTACAAGAGACCTAATAGAAATTATGCATAGAATACATTATAATTATGAATAAAAATTCATATTTGCTAAATGCGATGTCATGAAATATAGTAAATATATAAATGTATGCAATTTATAAACATATGTCAAATATATGAATATATTTCTAAATATTTTTATAAATAGCCATATGTCATAGATATAACAAGTAAGTGTAAAAGGGGCTATAATTCATAAATAAAACTGTCCATGACTCAACTGTTTAACACACGCTCTCTGAAATACTAAAGGAAATATGCTCCAACTATATTTTGGTTTTGACTGTTCTTTTGCATAGATAGAGATGTGTCTTTCTACTATTTTCATTTATTTATTGTCCTCAGTCTATAAACATAATCAGCAAAGGAGGAAATATTTTCTATGAATTTAAACATTTGCAACTCTTCCTCCCCTTCTTCTAGGCAAGTTAACTTTCTCTAAAGCAGCTGGAAAGAAGAGAGGAAAAAGTTAAGCTGTTGATTTTGTAGCTAAGGATAAGGCTTGTGAATAAGCGATTGGTTTACCCACGAACTAAAATCACAACTTGACGATTACCATTCCGTTTTATTGCTTCCGGCTCTTCCCCTCTATCCAGCGTCACAATCAGTGCTAGTTACTACACGTAACGGTTACCCACAGCATCCATCCTAAGCAAAACTATGAAACGGACATGATGTTTTACTTCAGAAAACGCGAGTGAGCCGAAGCTCAGTAAGCTAGTAGGTTTCTAAACCCACAGCACGGAGCGCGGCGGGCACCCCGCGGCTCTGGCCAGGCGGAGGAGGAGGCACACGCCTGCCTTGAGCAGGGCCAGAGTCAGTGAGCGGAGGGCCCCGAAAGACGCAGCGGACAGGCCCAGGTCGGCGCCAGGGAAGCGGGCCGGGCGCTCAGGGCACCCAGGGCACGGCCCGCGCAGCGGTTCCTGCTCAGCCCCGCCGGGGCGGGGCCCGCGGGAGCTCGGCGCCGCGCTGGCACAGCTGCGATCTGCTCGGTGCTGGGGTGCGCTCGCGGCGCCCGCGGGAGCTCGGCGCCGCGCTGGCACAGCTGCGATCTGCTCGGTGCTGGGGTGCGCTCGCGGGGCCGAGGCCTCGCCCCGTGGCGCGGGGCGCTCGCTGCTGCGTGCACAGCCCTCGGCCGCACGGTCCCAGGGATCTGCGAGTCAGAGATCCCGGCCACTGCCTGGTCCCCTCTCTGCCCCGGCTTCCGTGGAAACGAGCAGCTCGCGACTGCGGGTCTGCGAAAGCCCATGCTCAATCTCTCCAGAATGCGTTTTCTCTTTTTCCTTTAGCTTAATAAAGCTATGCTGCATTATAACACCTAGCCAGCAAGAGCCACCGTTTCCTCGTGATCGCTTTCAGCCTCCCCCGCCCCTGCTGCTCCCTGCCTCTCTCCCCTTGAAAGTTCCTGAACTCAAGGCTCTGCGAGCTGTTTCTATAAATCTCATGTTCTGTCAAATTCTTTTGCTTATTACACGCTGCCTCAATTTCACTCCTAAATGCTAAACAGCAGTTTATCTACGCTTCACTTTCAAAAACTGAAGCCTAAACTCTTCAACCTGACAGTGCTTTACCGTTTCCTAAAGAGTGAGCTCCGGGAGATGGTGCTGGACAGGGAGGCCTGGCGCGCTGCGATTCATGGGGTTGCAGAGAGTCGGACACGACTGAGCGCCTGGACTGAAAAAAAGTGCCCAAATTAACGGACGCCACATATATAAGAGATAACAACTTCCTTTCAAAGATTTTAATCATTTTCCCCCCAATTTTCTTTCTCCTATTATCTGTTAAGTATGTCCTTTTCAGCCTAGTTTACCTATATTCCAAAAAAAACCAGCATGTGAGACAACCTTGAGAAGTGCATCCAATGCAAAGTCCTACCAGCGTCTCAATTCATGTTTACAAGCACTGTGCTGTGGGTGCTGAAAACTCACTCTTCATCCTGTACAATTTCACTAAATGAGAGGTCAACTGAAACCAAAAAGTCATATTTCTCCGGGGGCACTGGGCACCATGGCAGGATTAGCACTGATTATTACTTGTGTCTAAATTAGACTGAATTCGCTTTAGCATAGAGAATCCGCCCTTCCCAATCGATACAGTATCTGTCACACTATGGAAGCTTACAAAATAAAGTGTTACTAAGATGTCATCCATCTAGACTTCTGTATCTACTCATTTTCTTTAATGTCCAATAGCACTGATTTAAAATCAGTCAATGTAGTTTTGAAAAAACATTTCCCAGAATGCATTTTTGACATCTGCTTTGAGGTAAACTTTTTTTTAGTATCATTGGAATAATATTGGAGTCCAATCTAAGAACCCACTTTAAAAAAAAAAAAAGACAAGAATTCACTCTCTGCTTATAGAATTTTAAATCATATAGTTTTTCTTCCTCCTTTAATATTTTTGCTTTCCCACAGTAAAAAGAAATGGTATGAGAATCTGACCCTGGGCCACAAATTATTTGGGGAAATTCCTCAATAGTCTCACTCCAATTTTTTAAACAAGCAATGAACAAGGTAATCAATGACAGGGTTAATCATGAGATTCCAAAGCTTCTCAAGTATCTCCTATTACTCAGCAGTCCCTTTCTCTTTCTTTCCCTTCCTCCCCCTTTCTCTCCTTCCCTCCTAAAAATGTCTTACAGAAAATGCAAGGAAAAAAACTGAGAATTATGTTTCTGAGAGGAAAGCCAAAATCCTTGAGATGCTTCCGTCAGACTGGAGGGTCTGTATTTTCAGTTTCCTCACCTTTTTATTCGGACTCAGGCAGAGACAGATGAACAGGAAGTGGTGGAAAGATCCCGGGCAGACCCTGTCTGTGCCCAGAGTAGAAAGTGTTCTCAGAGAAGGGAAGCTCAGAAGGAAGGAGACGGGAGAATGGAGGAGGAAGGGACACAGCATGGGTGAGGGCGGCAGAAGGAGGGCTCTCCCGGCGCCCAGCTCCCCAGGCGGGGCTGAGCAGGTGAGCCCAGCAAGGCCTGTCGGGCCTGCAGCCACTCCCTGCCCCGAGCTGTGCCCCAGCTTAAAATGGGAGTAAAGAGAAACTGCTCCCCAGGGTGCTTGTGAGGACCAAACGGGTTAACAGAGAAAGCTCTCAGAGAAGGCCCGGCACACAGTAAGCCCTCCCTAATTGTTCTGTAGGAAACACAGCATGGCATACCGAGGCCTGAGGACAGAAAAAGTAGAAGGGGCTTGAAAAGGGTTTCTCAAAGCCTAGGGGAAGGAGAGGAATTCTGTGAGGAAAATGGCATTCTTTATCTTCTCAAAATACAGAATTTTTTAAAAATAGATCTAGGAAATGGGCAAGGGAGCAGTTTTTGTTCGCTTGCTGATTTGGTTTTGTCCTGTTTGACCAAACATAAGACTCTCTAACTCCAGTCTCCTAGAAACTCACAGGCAGAGCGTGGGGAGAATTAAAACATCTTGTCCACTGTCTCCCTGTTCCCTCCGTGACAGGTCGACACTGCTCGGCCCACAGGACTGGCTTAATGGCCGGCATCAGCTGCATACCGTGTCATTCATTTTCTTCGCAGCCAAGTCGGTCATCATTTTCGTAAGCATTTGCAGTCACTGCCCATCTTTGCTGCAGGTGTTCCTGTGGCACGTCCACGCCGTTCTGTTAAGCAGCCTTCTGCGTGCTCTGTCAGGAGTTTGGCCGGCCCTGCTAATATCTGGGATGACTCCAACAGGGAAATAAAAACCCCGGCACGGGAGAGCAGTGACTCAATCTGTGGTCAGTTATGCAGGGACCGGGTGGAACCACGACAATGAAACAGGTTTAAGAATAAACAGTGTGCAAGGGACACAGAGCAAACCACAGGTGAGCGCAGAGTGAGCGCAGAGCGTCGAGAATGGAGAGAACCGCGGGCTTCCGTGCAGCCCAGCGGTTGAGACTTGGCCCCCCCTCCCCCCCGCCAACGCAGGCGGCGTGGGCTCGATCCCTGGTCCAGGGAGATCCCGCTAAGGCCTTGCCTCACAACAGCTGAGCCTGTGTGTCACGGCAAAGCCGCCAGAATAGGAGCCCACGCGCCACACCGGGAGAGCAGCCCCTCTGTCCCGGAACTACAGGAAGCTCGTGGGCAGCAACAGAACGCAGGGCAGCCATAAATGGATGGCCAGGAGAGCTGGGGGAGACCTGGGCAAGAGGGGTCCGCTGAGATGTGCGCAAGTCCGCATCTCTCTGAGTCGCCAGGCAACCTTGGGCAGCTCTCTCCACTGCTCTGAGACTCGTTTTCAGCTGTAAACATCACAAGTGTGTGATGCTCACTACGCGGCTGGCTTCATTTTAACTGCTTTATGCGAGCCAACTCATTCCATCATCACGACAACCTGATGAGGTGGGCACTAACAGTCTTGCCATCATCACTACCCATTTATAGAAGAGGAAACTGGAGGAGCGAAGATGAAGTAATTCAATCTTTGCTTAAAATTACTTCATCTTTAACGTCTCCTACCTGGAAAGCAGAGGGCCAGAATTCCCAAACGGGCCCATGTGTCCAACACTACGTTCTGCTGCCTCCCTGAAGAGGTAGAGACTGGACCACAAACGTCTGTCTCAAACTTTTCTTTGAAGTGGACAAAAAGACAGACTATTTTATTTCTTTCATTTCCAGCCCCTCATGCACCAGTACCATTGTGACACTATTACAAATATGAAGTATCAGAAAAATGAACACAGAGTTGGATGTTCCATGATGTCAAATTACTATAAAAGTTTCTAGATGCTTTGCATGTCCATATTTTTATCACAGACCAGGAACAAATGGCTCCCGGACCAGCCCCTGTCCATCAACCATGCTACATGTAGCACTGAACTCACGACCTCTAAATTCCAGCTCTGTGGTTACAAAGGACAAATTTTGAAAACCTGCCCATGGGTCCTCCTTCTCTACAAAAATTCAATCCCAACAGAGGCTAAAGTTAAACTTAAATAAGGCTCCTAAAATAGCATCTGCTACAGGTTCGAGCCTTCCCTTCATTGACAGCATTTGCTGAGCATCTGCTTTGTTTTCAGCGTTCTATCCGGTGTCATAGACAGAGAGACCAGGACACAGCCCCTTCCACAAACTCTGATTCTAGTTCAATCACTTAGTCGTGTCCGGCTCTCTGTGACCCCACGGACTGCAGTATGCCAGGCTTCCCTGTCCCCTTCACCATCTCCCAGAGTTTGCTCAAACTCATGTCCATTGACTCGGTGATGCATTCCAACCATCTCATCCTCTCCGTCCCCTTCTCCTCCTGCCTTCAATCTTTCCCAGCATCAGGGTCTTTTCCAGTGAGTCGGTTCTTCACATTAGGTAGCCAAAGTATTGGAGCTTCAGCATCAGTCCTTTCAATGATTATTCAGGACTGATTTCCTTTAGGATTGACTAGTTCCATTTCTTTGTAATCCAAGGGACTCTCAAGAGTCTTCTCCACTACCACAGTTCAAAAGCATCAATTCTTTGGCACTCAGCTTTCTTTGTGGTCCAACTCTCACATCCATACATGACCACTGGAAAAACCATAGCCGTGACTAGACGGACCTTTGTTGGCAAAGTAACGTCTCTGCTTTTTAAAACACTTTCTAGGTCTGTCATAGCTTTTCTTCCTGGAAGCAAGCGTCTTTTAATGGCATGGCTGCCGTCACCATCTGCAGTGATTTTGGAGCTCTAGAAGAGGAACAAAAGCTGTTAATGCAGGGTTGCCCCCACTGCTGGCGGCACTCCAAGCTGAAGGGCAGAAAGAAAAGACATTTCTTCCTCTCTCCCTTCAATCCCTTTCAAGAAACAGAAGGCATTTAAACTGTATAAATATTAATTATGTCGAACTGACTCATAATGCTCTTTAGATCTACCGTATTCTTCTTCTCTGTACATTTACTCTAATTTCTGAGAGTTTGATATTGAAACTTCAACTAAAAATCTTAATTTATCTAAACAATTGTAATATGTAGTGAAACTACATGTAACTTTGTTCTATATTTTCCAAGTGTCCTGTAAATGAGTTATCACATTTTCATAATTTAAAAAATTAAAGAGAAAGAAAAAAAAAGAAATAGAAGGATTGAAACCTGTGATTCCTAAGTCATCCTTTCTGCCAGCTGAGTGTAGGGTGGGGAGCTGGCGGGGCAGCATAAAAATGCCGCTAAGCATCTATTGCACTGGATATTGAGTCTGGAAGTTTGAGAGGATACCTCGGTCTGTGCTTAGCCGCTCAGTCATGTCCAGTTCTTTGCAATCCCACAGACTGTTGCCCTCCAGGCTCCTCTGTCCGTGGGATTCTCCAGGCAAGAATACCGGAGTGAGTAGCCATGCCCTTCTCCAGGGGATTTCCCCAACCCTGGGCTTAAGCCCAGGTCTTCATCATTGCAGGCAGATTTTTTACCATCTGAGCCACCGGGGGAGATACCTCCTACCACTTGGTTATATTTCCTCTCTCAGTTGTTCTAACTTACATAAAACTTGACTTTTGAATACGATACATTTTTTGTGGCTTTTGCCCTTTCAGTTGTTTATAACCTCCAAATAATCACCCTTATTATGCTTATTGTTCAAATAAACAGCAAGCCAACTCCAGTGACTTCTGCTCTAAAAAAAATTCTAGTTTTCAAACACAGCCACAACTTATTAATTTTTTTAGCTTTTTCCCCCCCTAAATTTGACTTATCTTCCCCACTCCACCTGGAAGAAGTACAGACACTCCTCCTCCTCTCCTCTCCAGCCCACCTGGGTGACCTCTCCTCTGTTGATTCTCTGCAGCACAAAAGAATTAAACCACCACTGGCTGCTCTTTCAGAGTCTTAGCAAGGCGCCTATGAATCAAGAGCAGAGAGAAGCTCTGGGGGGTTCATTTTGAGAAGTGATTTTTGCTAATCCCTTCTCAAATAAACAGTGGTGGTTTACAATTATTATTCCTTGCTTCAAATTATAGTTACCCTTGTCTCACTGACTTCAGACTTATGTTCCTTTGTAGCTGATACTTTGAAGAAAAAGACTATAGAATCACTAAAGTTCAGCCCCTATGTCTTATGTGTTTTTTGAGAAGTGATTTTTGCTAATCCCTTCTCAAATAAACAGTGGTGGTTTACAATTATTATTCCTTGCTTCAAATTATAGTTACCCTTGTCTCACTGACTTCAGACTTATGTTCCTTTGTAGCTGATAGTTTGAAGAAAAAGACTATAGAATCACTAAAGTTCAGCCCCTATGTCTTATGTGTAGCTGTGAGGAAGCTGTAACTTCACTGGTGACCCACCTTGGCGCCTGGACAGCACAAGGCAGCTGGAGGTGCTCAGTAAAGACAGTACAATAATTGCCCCCTTATCCTAGGTATTCCCCCCCTTTTTTTTTTTCAGGAAAATACCTGAGTTGTTTTTACAGGTTGGTCAAACTTACTAAGGACTTCCCAGGTGGTACTAGTGGTAAAGAATCCACCTGCCAATGCAAGAGACATGAGTCGATCCCTGGGTTGGGGAAGATCCCCTGGAGGAGGAAATGGCAACCCACTGCAGTACTCTTGCCTGGACAATTCCCTGGACAGAGGAATTCTGGGGGCTATAGTCCAAGGGGCCACAGAGAGTCTTACAGGACTGAGAGTAAGCACACACACTTGCAAGCATAAATGTCACAGTATCCAGACCGTGAACTCTCTGAGAATCCCAGTATATCTTTTTTTTTTTTAGGTATAAAATGAGTTCTCAACAACTACCAGCCAGTTGATTTTGGAGGTAAATCATAAACAATTAATTCTCTTGGAAAATGTCAAGAAAACATGTCTGACAAAGAACTGAATTTGTTGCATATGCCCATCAAATACTTCGTACCCCCACTACCATCAGCTGCAGGTCCCCAGGCAAGCTTTGACCAGAGAAGTTGCCTGTCCTGGGGGAAATGCAGGAGCTGAACCCGCGTCTGCAGGCTGCCTCCGGGTCCACCGGGCTCCTCCCTGCTGGAGCAGCTGCCGCTTCTTGTCTTTAGCCCCCTTGACTGGAAAGTGAAAGTGAAGGCTTTAGTCGCTCAGTTGTATTTGCATCTTTGCGACCCCATGGACTCTAGCCTGCCGGGCTCCTCTGTCAATGGGATTCTCCACGCAAGAATACTGGCGTGGGTAGTCATGCTATTCTCCAGGGGATCTTCCTGACCCAGGGATCAAACCCAGGTCTCCTGTACCGCAGGCAGATTCTTAACCAAATGAGCCATGACTGGACTATCTGACCCTTTGACCAGTTAGTAGATACTTTTAAGGCTCTTGACACATTTTACTTAACTGCTTTCCACAAAAGAAGTGTACCAACACTGCCACCAATGGCGCAGGAGTGCCAATCTTTTAGCATTCTCACCAAAACTGAGTATATGCAAACGGATGGCAGGGGTGGAAGTTGGCATGAGAGGTTACAGATAAGTGAAGTGAGACATTAGATTGAATCGCGCAGTACTGGACGCCAACCAGAGGCACAGGGATAACTCATATTTAGCTTACTATGGACACAGCGGATATAGAGAGATATAATNTCTTCACACATAAGAAAAAATTACTAAATTTAGGCTTTAAAAGATCTGAGCTCTAGGTCTAATATTTTATCTTTGGCAGAACCTTGGGTCCTCATTCTCTCATCTGTGAAGTGAGCGCAATCATATTGATCACATAAGAGCATCGAAAGATGTTAAAGATGAATATTAGGCATTTATGTATAATAAGGATGTCTGTTGAATTCTGAATTCTGGGCTCTGGTGTGGGGACCCTAATGAACATCTTTTACAACCTCCTGCATGTGATTCCTTTGCCCCTTAAAGGTTGAGAATCACTGAATTCCACTCTGTGGCCAAAATTGGTGGGAAAATCCATTTTCACAGCAGAGCGCAGATGAACCAGCAGCCTTCTCAGAGTGTCTTTCGAGGGACGCTCCACACCCTCCCAACGCGAATGCAAAGAGCAATGTTAACGCTGTTTCTCATGACTCTTTGTCAAAGGAATGAGAACCTTTTGCCAGCAGACTACTTGGTTTTATGACTCAGTGCTTCTCAAAGTGTGGTTCTCAGACCTGTATGTGCTGGTCCAAGAACTGATTCCAGGTCTGCAGTGAGATAAGTGCTGAGATGGGGGCAGGGGGGCTGCTAGCAGCCTTTAGAGGATGATAGCAACTTAGGAAAGCAGACTGGCATCTGTTGACGCTGATACAGAGTTATGACTTGCGTTTTGCGTATTTTTGCCATTTTGTTTTTTTCTGGTCATTCACTTCTGTTACATTTCCTGAGGCTGGGGCTGTGACTGATGGGAATGCTGGCCCATCCTCAGAGGGAGTTGGGGAGCAATGCTCTGTTACTGTTACGGCTTCAGAGCTCCATCTACATGTTGGAAGTGAAGGGATTCTGAAGCAGTCATTAAATTTAGGTAAGTTGCACGGTGTACGGTTGAAGAAGCTGAAAGTGCACTTTGACTGAAATTCTTTTACCCAATTTCCCTGATCCTGGTGAGGTGTGGCAATGGCAAGTGGCTCTCTCTGAGGCTCATAAATCAAGACAGGAGCAGAAACAAAAGTGGGATAATTTGCATTGTGCCCTTTATGCCACATTTTATCGTGAGTTTGGGGGAATCATAAAGCGGTAAAATTAACAGTTAATTCCTGCACTGTCTTTTGAACACTCTGAAATGGAATTTACTTCAAGGACCTCACTGAGGGATTTTAGAGAACTAAAGAAAAAAGAAAAATTTCAGTGACTGTACATGAGGATATTTCACTATTTTGATTTCTAAATCCGAATCATTTTTTAAATAGAAAGTAGAATAAATAGTCCAGAAGGAAATGGCAACCCACTCCAGTANTTTTCTATACAGCAGTGTGTAAACGGGGAGAAGGCAAAGGCACCCTACTCCAGTACTCTTGCCTGGAAAATCCCATGGACGGAGGAGCCTGGTGGGCTGCAGTCCATGGGGTCGCTAAGAGTCGGACACGACTGAGGGACTTCAATTTCACTTTTCACCTTCATGCATTGGAGAAGGAAATGGCACCCCACTCCAGTGTTCTTGCCTGGAGAATCCCAGGGATGGGGGAGCCTGTTGGGCTGCCGTCTATGGGGTCGCACAGAGTCGGACACGACTGAAGCGACTTAGCAGCAGCAGCAGTGTGTAAGCGGTAATCCCAATCTTCCAGTTTAGCTGGCCCCTCGCTTGCCCCCAACCATAAGGTTATTTTCTACATCTGTGGCTATTGCAGTATCATAAGTAAGCTCATTTGTACCCTTTGCTTTAGAGTCCACGTATGATATTTGTCTTTCTGTGTCTGACTTAGCTCACTCAGTATGACAAAGAGCTCAGCAGGGAAAGGGGAGGAGAGTCCTTTACGGTGGAGAAGCCTGCCATCCCGCCTCAGCCAGGCGACCAGGCGCCAGCAGAGGCAGGCTGTGTCGGGAGTGCGCACCCTGAATACGAGCAGGATGACACTCCACCTCCGTGGGCTTCTTCCCTCCCAACCCGCGAGCCCTGACTAACCATGAGGAAAGCATCAGACACACCCAAACTGAGGGGCATTCTATGAAACACCTGGCCAGCACTTCTCAGAACCCTCAAGGCTGTCAGAAACAATGAAGTCTGAGAAACTACGGAGATGTGACGATTAAGGGGAACGTCCTAGCCTGGACGGAACAGTAGGACAGAAAAAAGACATTAGGTGAAAACCCAAATGAAATATGGACTTCAGTTAATAAAAAGGTTCCAAACTGAGGGGCATTCTATGAAACACCTGGCCAGCACTTCTCAGAACCCTCAAGGCTGTCAGAAACAATGAAGTCTGAGAAACTACGGAGATGTGACGATTAAGGGGAACGTCCTAGCCTGGACGGAACAGTAGGACAGAAAAAAGACATTAGGTGAAAACCCAAATGAAATATGGACTTCAGTTAATAAAAAGGTATCACTGTTGATTAATTAGCTGCGACAAGTGTACCATCGTAATATAGTAAGATACTGAACACAAGGTATATGGTAACTCTCTGTAATATTCTTGAGATTTTTGTTAATGTAAAACTACTGTAAAATTAAAAGTTTATTAAACATTCTTTTCAAAAAGGCCTAGAACTTACCCAGTACATATAGGTGTTCAACAGTGGCAGGTTTATTGTTTTTAAATGACTTTTTGCCATTTTGAAAAGTAAAGGAAACATTTTTTCGGTTTAATTTGAACTTCTTTGATTACTTATGAGGCTGGACTTTTTTTTGGTTGTTTTTAAGTTTCTCTTTGCTTCTCACATTCATGCTGTACATCTAGTTCTATTGCTTCTTGGTTAGGCTGTGGATCTGGCTTCTCTAGGAGAAGGATGATGATCCTTCTCCTTCCCAGTTTATCAGTGACCATCTTCATATATGTCTGTTGTCCCAGTTAATGATTATACAATCCCCTTTCATTTAGAAAGATACACCATACAGTCGCCCTGCCGTGTCCGCCACTGGCCTCCTGTATCGTGTGTCTCTCACATGACTGGCCCACCCATCCAGCTAATCCTTCCTGTGTTCCTGCCCGGCGCCCACAACACGTCCTGATGATGAAATGGGGCAAACTTTTTGTTGGCTAATAGTCTTCTGCTAAAAATACTCAAAGCATTCTGTTAGATGACTGCATTTTGTAAAAGATATGGTCTTCAGTATCAATTACAACCCAGTTCAGTATCGCGATGTTCAATTTTCTGTAGCTGGAAAGAGCTGCTCCTGCTGCTGCTAAGACGTTTCAGTGGTGCCCGACTCTGTGCGACCCCATAGACGGCAGCCCAACAGGCTCCCCCATCCCTGGGATTCTCCAGGCAAGAATACTGGAGTGGGGTGCCATTTCCTTCTCCAATGCGTGAAAGTGAAAAGTGAAAGTGAAGTCACTCAGTCGTGTCCGACTCTTAGTGACCCCATGGACTGCAGTCTACCAGGCTCCTCCATCCGTGGGATTTTCCAGGCAAGAGTACTGGAGTGGGGTGCCATTGCTTCGGGTTACATGTGCTTTAATTTGCTTTCTGGGGGTTCCCGAGGCTACTCTCCAGGCGGAGGCGCTAGGCTGGGCTCTCCTGCAGCGGGCTCCCCCACGCCAGCCCTGCAGACCCTTGGGAAGGGCGCACAGTGTTCTAAATATGTGAAGTCCCTTCCCCAAATACTGTGTTCTGCAGGACTTTTCCCGCTGCTCCAGTCCTGAGCTGGACTGCATCAAGGCCGCCCCCAGAGGCAGGCGGGAGGGCACAGAGCTCTGCAGTCTACCAGGCTCCTCCATCCGTGGGATTTTCCAGGCAAGAGTACTGGAGTGGGGTGCCATTGCTTCGGGTTACATGTGCTTTAATTTGCTTTCTGGGGGTTCCCGAGGCTACTCTCCAGGCGGAGGCGCTAGGCTGGGCTCTCCTGCAGCGGGCTCCCCCACGCCAGCCCTGCAGACCCTTGGGAAGGGCGCACAGTGTTCTAAATATGTGAAGTCCCTTCCCCAAATACTGTGTTCTGCAGGACTTTTCCCGCTGCTCCAGTCCTGAGCTGGACTGCATCAAGGCCGCCCCCAGAGGCAGGCGGGAGGGCACAGAGCTGCACGCAGCATCTCACAGCCTCCTCCGGAAGACAGCCTTCTTTCCGCTCCCTCCCTCCTCCTCCTTCCTTCCTTTTCTTATCCGCCTTTTACTTCTCCCTCTTCCTTCCTTTCTCCCTCCACCTCCTTCTGCCTTGAAATGAAGGTTGCTTGGGCTTCCCTGGTGGCTCAGAGGTTAAAGCGTCTGCCTCCAACGTGGGAGACCGGGTTCAATCCCCGGGTCCCCTGGAGAAGGAAATGGTAACCCACTCCAGTACTCTTGCCTGGAGAGTCCCACGGACAGGGGAGCCTGGCAGGTTACAGTCCACGGGGTCGCAAAGAGTCGGACACGACTGAGCGACTTCACTTCACTGTGGTTCAATTTACCTCCTGACTTCATTTATTATGCAGATAAACTCATTGAAGAAAACTAAAAATTAAGATAGGCCAAAAGAAAAAAAAAAAATCTACACCCACAGATAACAATTACTGACAGTTTTGTGTGTCTCTCTGTATCTGTTACGGGCAGTGTACCTGGCTTTCACACATGCTGGCTGTGTGACCCTAAACAAGCTGCTTAACCTTTCCAAGTCTCAGTTTTCACATGTGTAAAATGGGGACAAATTTTATA
>SJYX01012128.1:233917-267146 GCA_006410675.1 Oreotragus oreotragus
TGGTTAAAATATACCATACCATTATTTATGTCAGGATTAAAGAAGGTAATATATGTACATCACTTAGGACAGTGCCAAGAACAGAACAGATGTGCAATAAATGGTCAGCATTACTAAGAATATCTGTTTAATCAAACATGAGATCATACCAACATTCCAAATTTGGTACCTGGTGCTTTGTTCAATGAAATACAAAACTCTTTGTGATTAAATATAGATCCGTATTGTCATTTTTTCTATTTATGTCTTTGTTTTGCATTTTTATTTTGAAATATGATGGAAAGCATATGTTAAGAAATAATTACTGAACATAATATATTACCGCTACTTTAGATCTCCCAGAAGATTATAATCTTTCTCTGAGTTACCACCATTCTCACACATGAAAACAGGGCCACTAAAAAGTAATGTCTGGGCTAATGATGTGTTTGGTAGCCCCTTGCTCTCATAAACCCCAGATCCTCAAACCCAGATGTATCATTAGAGCCTGGGACTGAGCAAGGGGCTTAATAAGCTCCAAAAACCACCCGAGCTAAATATAGACAGTGCGGCTCCACAAGGTGTGAATTTAGGTGGTGCTTTTGTCACTTTATTTGAGCAGGCGCCTCTTTGGGGGCTTCTTGTTCGATTGGGGGGATTGTTGTTTGTCGTTGCATTGTTCAAGAACAAGGATTCAACTTGTATTGGATTTCATAATTGACGAACAAGAAATGAGAAAACAGTATAGAAAACGAAATTTCTGTTTACTCTTAGAAAACAGAACCTTAGAAAGAACTTCAGGAGTAGAATCACAACACAAAGACTGAGTATTGAGTTCTTCAGTATTTGACTAGATTTTCCCCGTAGAGAAGAAATCTGGGAGGGCTCGTCTGGGGGGACACACACAGGCACATGTCCTCTTTGAGGGCTCCAGCGTAACAGCAGGAATATCACAGTCCCGCTGTGACACCTGACGTGTCTATCTGTTTCTGAATACATCTTCATATAGCATTTTGTAAAAATCAAACATAATGCTTATGAGTCAATTAAAGGAGACTTGATATTATAGAAACCTTCCTGTCAGTTAGTAAGTCCATTCTATCTACTATAAGAAGTCGCTGACAGGGACTTCCCTGGCCACCCGGGGGTTAAGACTCGGAGCTTCCAGTGCAGGGGGCACAAGTTCAATCCCTGGTCTGGAAACTAAGATCCCACATGCCGTGTGGTCCCAAAAAACAAGCAAACAAAACAAAAGTTCAATAATTAAATAATATTCCCTGCACTATTAAAAAAGAAAAATAACACAAAAATCCATGATGAATAAAATATCAAAGTTTAAAAGAAGCAGTCTCTGACAGGGACAATTAGCCCAGTCCCTGACATTTCAGGCAGTGATAAGTGACCTGTTGAACTGACCTGGAGGTAAGCTGCTGTAACCTGCGGTATGGAACTCTGAATCTGGTTTACTGTTATGTGGAGCACATGTCTTCAAAGTCTCCTTGACCTTAAAGCACATTTATTAAGGGCTTCCCCGGGGGCTCAGAGGTTAAAGCATCTGCCTCCAATGCTGGAGACCTAGGTTCGATCCCTGGGTCGGGAAGATCCCCTGGAGAAGGAAATGGTAACCCACTCCAGTATCCTTGTCTAGAGAATCCCATGGACAGAGGAGCGTGGTGGGCCACAGTCCAGGGGGTCGCCAAGAGTCGGACACGCCTGAGCGCCTTCACCTTCACGTTACCAAGCACCAGACGCTGTAACAGTTTTTCTTGCTTGCCTCACTTTCCCCTCCGACGTCTGCAAGGGAACCGTTAGCATGACTGGACTTACACAGGGAACCGCGGCGCAGAGAGGTCGGTCACCTGCCGAGGGGGCGCCCCGGGCGCACCGGCGGCGGAGCGAGGCTGAGCCGCCGCCCCGACCCGTCTCGCCGGCGCGTCTGCAGCCGCGTGGCGCCGGCCCCTCCCGAAGCGCACGCCCGTGGGGCCTGGGCTGGTGGAAAGGATTGACACAGCGCCAACGAAGGCCACGAGGTGCGGGAGCAGCTTGCGCCCTAAGCGACTAGGAATTGAACGTACTCCAATTTTTGTACGGTTCACAGTTCTTCCCGAGACCTTTCTCTCGGTTCTTTCGGAACACTTGCGGGCGCAGAGAAAACGCGGTGAAGTTGCTCCGTTTGGCCCCTGACTGTGACAGCGTCTGAAGACAGGCCTCAACGTCAACATGACAATATACAAACAAAGCATTTTCCCCCACATTACAGTCCTGACATGCATTCTCACATGTATCTCACATCCTATCTTCACAACTCCTAGAAGTAAGCAGTCCTATCCTTCACATCAGGAGACTGAGGACCTCGCAGGACAGTTATCCAGCCGCTCAGCTGGGTTCGCAGCCCGACTGCATCCCGCCATGGCTCTGCGACCTCGCGCGAAGCTGCCACTCTGCCCGCTGCATTCGGCCGCCCCTCGCGGTGCCGCTGCAGGCGCCCGCGGCAGCCTCGGGCAGAGCCGCGCAGGGCGCCCTCCGTGCCTCCGCTGTCTCCTAGCCCCACTCTTACCCGCCCTGCAGCGCATCCATTTCTCCCAGGTTCCCAAGAGTCTCATCCTGTCCAGGTTGTGCCTAGCAGAGAGGAAAACGCTCCTGTCTGCTTGATGATACTCTGCATCGTAAAACGAACCTGACGCAGGCCAGGCAGGATTCTAGGTACAGGGAGACGAATACGAATAGGAAGCCGACCACTGCAAAGAGCGTGCAGCTCAGCCAGGGGGAGCAGGAGGGGAGCTGCTACCCTGGAAAATGGGTGGAACACGCTGTTTTTATTTTTTAATAAATATAACAGCTGATAGGTATAATTTGCAAGTCATATAATTCACCCATTTAAAATAGTCCAATGGTTTTTAACATATTCAGAGTCATGCAACCATCAACACAAGCAATTTCAGAACATTTTAAACACCCCTCCCCCCAAAGAAATCCTGCATACATCAGCCTCTCCATTTCCACATATACCTCCTACACCAGCCCTAAGCAACTACTAATCTACCTTCCGTGTTTACAGATTCACCTATTCTGTAGATTTAATATAAATGGAATTTTATAACATATGGTCTTTTGTAGCACAATGTTTTCAAGACTCATCCATCTTGTAGCAAATATCAGTACTTCCTTCTAACTGTTAAATAATGTTCCACTGTATGGATATACCACATTTGCTTTTCCAATCATCCATTGGCCAACATTCGGGTGTTTCCAATCTGACTATATGAATAATTCTGTTATGAACATTCATGTAAACGTTTCTGTAAGTTTTAAATTCTACCGAGACTAAACCTAGTAGTGGAATTCTTGGGTTTATCCTTGTGAGGACGTGATATGCTCTTTCTAAAGAAGCGGTACCATTTTCCATCCCCACCAGCAAGTGATGAGGGCTCCAACTTCATATTCTCATCAGCACTTGTTATTATCTGTCTTTTTTTTTCTAGCCTAGAGAATCTAGCCCCAGTACTCTTGCCTGGAAAATCCAATGGATGGAGGAGCCTGGTGGGCTGCAGTCCATGGGGTCGCTAACAGTCGGACAGACTGAGCGACTTCACTTTCACTTTTCTCTTTCATGCATTGGAGAAGGAAATGGCAACCCACTCCAGTATTCTTGCCTGGAGAATCCCAGGGATGGGGGAGCCTGGTGGGCTGCTGTNTGTATAAGAGACAGGTCCATGGGGTCGCTAACAGTCGGACAGACTGAGCGACTTCACTTTCACTTTTCTCTTTCATGCATTGGAGAAGGAAATGGCAACCCACTCCAGTATTCTTGCCTGGAGAATCCCAGGGATGGGGGAGCCTGGTGGGCTGCTGTCTATGGGGTCACACAGAGTCGGACACGACTGAAGTGACTTAGCAGCAGAGAATGTGAAGTGCAATCTATTTCGTTGTGGTTTTAACTTGCATTTCCCAATAACTAACTAATGAAGTTCAGTTTTAGACACCTCGAATGTGAGATGCCTGTGAAACATGTAGAAAGCTTCTAAATATCTAGCTTTAAATTTAGCGGAAATTCTGAACTTAGGATAGATGCTGTAGTTACACTTAGAACCCATCAGTGTAATAATCTAAAAGAAAGCATTTCTATTTGTGGAATTTAGGCACTACAGCATTAAGTAGAAATTATTTGGGACATGGGATTCTCCTAAGAATTACAAAATTACACCACACTCTACTCACTTTATTCACACTATTCCCTCTCCTCACTCTATTCACCCTACTCACTCTCCTCACTCTATTCACTCTACTCACTCTACTCACTCTGTTCACACTATTCACTCTACTCACTCTGTTCACACCATTCACTCTCCTCACTCTGTTCACACCATTCACTCTCCTCACTCTATTCACACTACTCACTCTCCTCACTCTAGTCACTCTACTCACTCTACTCACTCTGTTCACACCATTCACTCTCCTCACTCTATTCACACCCAAAGCCTTGGCTAAACTATAATCAGGTCTTTCACGTTTTTTGTTATATCCAGGGACTTGCTGAATTAGACACCCTGCCTGTGGGTTTAATTCCTGACTCACACACTACATACTGCTTGACTTGGACATTTTACTTACCTTCTCTGAGTGTGTTTCCTTTGCTGTAAATGGGGAATAAGCATGTGTATCCCCATCCTAGGGTAATTGTGAGGAATATAAAAGAAATAGAAAAGGGCGTGGCACATAGGAGGCAATTAATGAAGGTTGAACGACCGACTGAATCAATTCATTAATTAATGGAAATAATTGACGAAGAAGGATCTGGCACAGTGTCCTGCACACAGTCAGCGGTCGGCAGTTACTGCTCATCCTCACATATGCAAGCCGTAAAGATGAACGTACCACAAGGGCAAACCATCCGCTGCTCCCACCATCCTCTGACTGGAATAGAATGTAAATGGTAGATGTCTTCATATGTTCTGCCCCGTTGGCAGGAGNCAGGGATGGGGGAGCCTGGTGGGCTGCTGTCTATGGGGTCACACAGAGTCGGACACGACTGAAGTGACTTAGCAGCAGAGAATGTGAAGTGCAATCTATTTCGTTGTAGTTTTAACTTGCATTTCCCAATAACTAACTAATGAAGTTCAGTTTTAGACACCTCGAATGTGAGATGCCTGTGAAACATGTAGAAAGCTTCTAAATATCTAGCTTTAAATTTAGCGGAAATTCTGAACTTAGGATAGATGCTGTAGTTACACTTAGAACCCATCAGTGTAATAATCTAAAAGAAAGCATTTCTATTTGTGGAATTTAGGCACTACAGCATTAAGTAGAAATTATTTGGGACATGGGATTCTCCTAAGAATTACAAAATTACACCACACTCTACTCACTTTATTCACACTATTCCCTCTCCTCACTCTATTCACCCTACTCACTCTCCTCACTCTATTCACTCTACTCACTCTGTTCACACTATTCACTCTCCTCACTCTGTTCACACCATTCACTCTCCTCACTCTATTCACACTGCTCACTCTCCTCACTCTATTCACACTATTCACTCTACTCACTCTGTTCACACCATTCACTCTCCTCACTCTATTCACACCCAAAGCCTTGGCTAAACTATAATCAGGTCTTTCACGTTTTTTGTTATATCCAGGGACTTGCTGAATTAGACACCCTGCCTGTGGGTTTAATTCCTGACTCACACACTACATACTGCTTGACTTGGACATTTTACTTACCTTCTCTGAGTGTGTTTCCTTTGCTGTAAATGGGGAATAAGCATGTGTATCCCCATCCTAGGGTTATTGTGAGGAATATAAAAGAAATAGAAAAGGGCGTGGCACATAGGAGGCAATTAATGAAGGTTGAACGACCGACTGAATCAATTCATTAATTAATGGAAATAATTGACGAAGAAGGATCTGGCACAGTGTCCTGCACACAGTCAGCGGTCGGCAGTTACTGCTCATCCTCACATATGCAAGCCGTAAAGATGAACGTACCACAAGGGCAAACCATCCGCTGCTCCCACCATCCTCTGACTGGAATAGAATGTAAATGGTAGATGTCTTCATATGTTCTGCCCCGTTGGCAGGAGGCTCCCCGTGGGCCTGTGAGATGGAAGAATTCACGTCCTCAGTCACTCAGCTCTTTCAGCTGAGGAAACGCGATTTGTGAGCCGTGGTGCTCACCATCCTCTTGCATCAGGCCATTTATGGCCCTTACAATTCCCCTCTTGATGAGAATACATAAAATATTATTGGCCCTGTGTGCCTACTGTATAATACACGGAACTTACAACAGACATTCTTAAATATTGTTAAATGAAGGGCTGAACGGGTGCACTGAAGCCGGCGTGTAGAAAAGATTCATTAACCCCGCTGATGCCGTAACAGGCTACATTTCCTGATTTCTCCTTGCACAAAAATCACTGTAAGATGGCTCAGAGGGCAGGCAGAAAGGAAGTTCTGGGTTAAGAGTGCTGCACCCAGGGCCAGGAGTCTGGGCTGACACTGTCGCTGGCCTTCACATTACCTTGAGCAAGTCACTATCCTTCCCTGAACACTGGCTTCACCGATAACATGAGAACTTGGAGAGTATCATGTCTAGCTTCTTTCCCAACTTTGGCATTCTTTGAATCCATACAAATACTCCATGTAGAATTTATTTCTACCACTCATTTTTCCCCTCAGTGAATCCCCTATTCATTTTATCTGCACTGTGTTTTCAGGATGGGTGAGATGAAACATTAAACACAAATCATCTCAAGGCAGAACTGCATAAATTGCTTTTATTTGGCACAGATACCTCAACCAAGTGCAGAGGACTTGGGCAGTAGAGTGAAGTGATGTGGATGACCAAGAATAAACGTTGTGAAGCTAGAAAGTGGGCCCAGTGGCATCACAACGGGTCCGCCTCTGCTCAGCTGACGCGTCACCACTATTTCTACATTCAAAACCACTTATGTTGCTGGTTCCACCTACTTCCTGTGCACTGGTCTCCACACGTTAGCTCTCCACCCGTCACTGTGTTTCCGCCTGGTTCTCTTGCTTTCTTTCCCTTCAACCGCTCTGCCACTGATTGCTCCCAAGGGACAAAACAGATTTCTTCCCTGACATCCTATGTGCTCAAGTGCATGGAGCATGATAGGAAAAAGAGAGGGACTGATTCAGAGAAGACAGGGAGGCGGAGAAAGGCTCTGGAGAGGACCCCAACGCTCTGCCAAGGACACACGCTCCTGTCACAGGCAGACAGACAGACAGAACAGACAGACCCTTTGGGCAAACCAGCCAAAAACATGCAGAGTACTTCGACATTTTCAATATGTCATTTCAAGTAACTTTTCTGATAAACAGTTGTAGATACTGGGCGCTAGTATATATTTATTTTTAACAAAGAAAAATGACTGCTGACTGTAATACTCCCTACACAACAAAGTGGCAGTGTTCAAGGGAAGACCTACCAAAGCCGGAAGCAATGTTAACGGTCAGCCACAAAGAAAGCCATGTCTAGATCCGAAACTCGCAGAGGAGAGTGCGGTGTGACACACACACTAGGGTGTTCGGAGCACTTCTCTGTGCATATACAAGACAGAGTCCTGCATTTCTATAGCGGCATAAACGTATCCTCATTTCACTGTCTCAATTCATTTTACAGTTCAAACTAAAAGGCATTTTAATAATTATAACGCTTATCAGCCTGAACTCACATATATGACTTTTTTGCCGCCTTCAAGACTTCTTAGAGCAGAAGAAAGATATCTGCCTATTTTTACAAGACTGTAAACCCAAGGGAAACCTAAAAGGGGAGGAGACTGGATTTAAAACCAAGAGAAGAAATAGCACATGACCCCAAACTGTGCTGACCTCAGATGAAGAGACGCTAACGGTGAGCTTACCGGGAAAAACGAAACTGTGCTGCATAGTCCTATTCCAGGTAACTTATGCTTCTGAAAAATATATTATCACATATTCACGCTAGTATACGAACCACCACCTGTCTTAGCCTGTTTTAGCTTTTTCTGGGGCAAGCGATTGATTGCATTAATGAGTTTCATCCAGTCTTTCAGAAAACAGCTTCCCAATTATGCCTTCTGAATAATTCTCCCCATGGCGAATTTATTCCTAATTCTTCATTTCTTTCCTATAATAAGATTAGATATCATTTCCTTTGACACGTGACTTCACAGAGCCCAGCAGTACCAGTAAACTAAGATGCCACATTGATTTTCAGCTCAGCCATGTGACTTCCTCTACCCAATAGAATGCTAGTGGGCATGATGCAAACAAGGCCTTTAAGTTTGTTTGCATAATTTGGCTTGACTCTTGCATTTCTGTCATCTGTCATGAGAAAATCATGTCCTGGTAGCCCCTAATTCCAAAATGAGAGGTACACCGAAGAGTCCTAAACCCTGCCATCAGCCTGAAGCTGATATGAAGGAAATTTTAAAAAAAAATCTTGTAAACCACTAAGATTTGGGAGTTGCTTCTCATATGGCTTTATGAGAAGTACCACCCAAAGCTGATCGATACACTTACCAAGTGCCACAGTCACGCTGAGTAACAAAGCAACAACAACAACAAAAAAAAAACACGTGACTTAATAACCACTCATTGTTACAAATAACACGAAAATCAGCTGGACAGCTCTGACCTCAGCGGGCTTCAGCGAAACCCACGCACGCGTCTGTAGTCAGCGTCAAGCCAGCTAAGAACATTTTCTGATCTTGGCTAGACTCCGCAGCATAGCTGGGAGCTTGGCTGAGCCAGATGGGCTTACTCAGCTCTGCCTCACAAGGTCTCACCCTCCGGCAGACGAGGCTTGTGCTGAGTACACAGGTACCCTAAGGCCGAGGCTGTGAACTGCAGCTCGAGGCCACTGCCATTCTGCTGCATGCAACTGACCAAACAGGTCACAGGCCATCCAGATTCAAAGCAGAGGAAGCCAGCTCCGCCTCTTAAACAAAGAGCTGCAGTCCCAGTGCAGAGGGCGCAGATACCGGGAGGGCAGAGCTTCCGGAAGAGCCAGACTGAAGGCTGGGGCTCGTGCGGGAGCTGTGCTTCTTATCAGGTGAAGCAGACACGCCGCGAATACAGACGCTGCGCACAGAGGCGCTCAGCGTAGGGCAAGGAGGATGGCGGGGCACAGAAACACTGAGAGGGGCTTGCCTGCTGGCCTCGGCGCCGGGGACACCTGTTTAATCCCTGCTCCAGGAAGATCCCACGTGCCCCGGGCAACTGCGCCCGCAGGCCACAACTATGGAGCCCGGGCCCTGGAACCCACGCACCCCAACAGGAGACCCCTCCGCAGTGAGAAGCCCACAGCAGCAACGGAGAGTAGCCCCGCCTCCACAGCCAGAGAAAACTCATGCAGCAACAAAGAGCCAGTGCCGCCATAAATACACACATTAAGAAGAGCACGGAGCGATCCCCGTGCCCACAACATGGTCACGCTGACAGCGGGGGCACCTGGCACCTTCGGCAGAGCCCCCTTCCCTTAAGCATTCAAGAGCGTCCAACTCGGACTCCTCACCTATTTTGCGTCCCTTCAACATTCCCAAATTCTGTTTATTCTATAGAATAGTTTCATTTAAGAGGAATGCTTCATTATTCACTTATATTCTTCTATTCCCAAAAGTATATGATCTAGATTGATTATAATGTGATTTTTAAGTCTTTTATGTACCCCTCCAATTGTGGTCCCTGTTTTGCGGAATTTACAGACTGTATTGTCTTTGTATTTTCCCATCCACCATGACATGCTTAAAATTCTAAGCTCAGTTGGTTTTAGATTGACAAAAACGTGGCTTCTGCACTCCGTTTTCCTCTCTTTCCTCACTTTAGGGACCATTCATCTTAAAATATTTTGTATAATATAAATAAAAACCAAGAAAATGCAAATAAGGAAGCACCAAGCAAAGTACTGGTCACGGGGGGGATTTGCCAGGTGGAGCATCTAACTTAGACCATCACAGTGGCTTTTCAGAACTTTACCCACGTCTGGTTAAAGTACTCTTGCCTGGAAATTCCATGGACTGAGGAGCCTTGTAGGGTACAGTCCATGGGGTCGCAAAGAGTTGGACACAACTGAGCAACTTCGCTTTCACTTCACCCAAAGTCCAGTGGTATGTAACACGTTTACCCCTTATAATCTTCTATTTTAATTAGTGTACCTCACAAGGCACAGGAAAATATACTCAAGGCTTTAAACTGAGAAAAAAGAGCGTCGAGAAATCTGACTAAAACTAGAGACTACTGTGTGCTTTCAGAGAAGTCAGATCAAACACCATTTTGTAAACTTTGTAAGGATGAGAGGGAGCAGTGAACAAGCATCTTTGTAACAAGATCGTCGGGATCGTCGGACCGTTAGAAAACCAAAAGGCACTTTCTAAAGCAGTCCTTTGATAAAGCCTCCTCTCTCGGGAAGGTCTGCAGTCAGTCATCTCCGAGCGGTCAGCAGAGGGATGCCGGACTGGTCCTCCGAGGCAGCCGCTTACCCCGCACGGACCAGCCCTCAGGTCTACGGATCTAACGGCTCCCCAGATTCTTGGGAAAATGGTGCTTGACGGATTGGAGCTGTGACTTGCTGTGCATGAACGAACACATGCGTACCACCTTTTCCTTCCCAGTCTCATTGCTGAGCAGGCTCAGGGCAATAAATTCTGAGTAATTTTATGATGGAGACGGTATGAGAGAAGACGCCATGAGTGGATGGGATCCAGTGGAAGGACGGAAGAGGAGAGGCATTCTTTTTATTTTTTTAGTTTTTGAATGCTTATATTTTGGATTACCATTTTGGGTAATAGGTAGCCTGTTGCATCATCATTTACATTCTCGAGTATCCATAAACCTATTTTTGTTTTTTTTTAATTGGAGGATAATTGCTTTACGATGCTGTGCTGGCTTCTCCCACACATCAACACGTACCAGCCATAGGTGTACGCAGGTCTCCTCCCTCTTGCCCTCCCTCCCACCCCTCTAGGTTGAAACAGCACAGGCTGAGCTTCCTGCGTCACAGGGCGCGTTGCCACTAGCTCTCTACTTTACATGTGGTGATATATATGCTTCCATGCTCCTCTCCCAGTCTGTCCCTCCCTTGAGGAGAGGTATTCTCAATCGCGCTGCAGCCCAGACCTTGTCCCTCCCTGGACTGAGCTACCATCATCACTTTTGTTCACTGACCTGCCCCACCACAAGATTCTTAGGGGTTATGAAACCAAACGCCTCTAGGGGGCAGTAGGCAACATAAAGAAGCAAAGGAGGTCAAAGGGGCCTGTTGGGCTCCTTGAAGGTCCATGCCCTATCTAAAAGAGAGGAATGTGGAATGTAGGAATTCCTTGCCATGTAGGAATGTGGAATCCCAAGACATCCAATGATGAAGGGACACAAAAGAAAGGTATGATTAAGAGATTTTGGGAAATGGGAGATTTTATGTGAAATCTTTCCATTTCAGAATGTTGAAAACAGCGGCAGGCCAAAGAAGCTATATCTGTAGGCTGGATGCAGCAGTTTGGATCCTCAGTTTGCAATATACATTTTAGAACGGTGCTTCTCAGAGTGTGGCCTACAGACCAGCACCTGTCCACACACTCTTTGCTCCAATCTGTGGCAAGATCGAAAGCCAACACTTAACGCTGTTGAGTTCAGCTGGCATCTTTTCCAGAGGGAGATTGTTCCCTATAGAAGACACAGACCATTGATTTACATTCTGGCACAAGCTCCTGACCTCACTGTGGGTGAAATTTGGGGGCGCGCTACTCCAGAAAGCATCATTCAGGGACCCTTCTCGTGGTACCATCTCAGAGCACTAAAAACCAGTACCTGGCTCCTTCAAGCTCATTCCTCTGTGAAGGATGGGGAGGGGAAAAGGAGAGAGAACTCCAGTAGGATCCAGAAGGTTGCTCGCAGGAGGCCCTGGACGGAGTCAGGGCAGTAGGACCTGCCTGGGACCCAGTGGATCTGAGAGTTCCACACGGGCAGCTGGGGGGCGGCCACCCAGGACAGTTCCTCTCCTCCTCCTCCCAACCTGCCCGACACCTGTACTCTCTCAGGCACCCGAGAGTTGGGTCTCATAGTTGGCCCAGATATACTGCATGTCGTGGATGTTATCTAGGAGAACTTATTCATCTGTTTATTGCTCACTTGCTCATCAGTACCACCCCAGCCCCAGTCCAAAAGCACGGGTGTCTAGACCAGTGCCTGGGGCATAGTTAATACTCAGCAAATGTCAGATGAATGAATGGTGGTGTAGCAAAGTTACATAAGACAGGAGCACACATCATGCTATTCAGACTGATAAAACACTTTTTTAAAGAATGTTTCCAGAAGCTGACCTGTACCTTTCTCAGGAACTGTTGAGTAAAGCCTGTTTGCATTTCGGTCAAGCAGGTCAAAAAAGAAATTCAGTGGTCACGGAATATGGTACGGGATATGCTTGAAAACCAAGGTCTTTGTAAAAAAAGACGGAAGTTGGTAGATATGAGAATTCAGAATGAGGGTTCCCAGAAACTGGGCTATTAAGTTACTGACTGATAGTCTTTTAAGAATAGATTCATTTGTCTGCGGAAGTTTAAGAGAGACTCAGCCCAGTGGTGGAAGACCAGGGAATGGCCTCAAGCTCTGGGCAAGCCTATGTGTGTGGCTAATGTTAGGGCAGAGAATGGAGCTAAGACCATGAGTGCTGAATGACTGAGAGGTTGAAATCTCCCTCTCGTTCACTAACATCCCTGAAACTTGGTCTCCCTTGTTCTCTTATAATTTCAGATCCATTATGCTGGAGTTTTGTGGCCTCTTCTAATATTAAGAAACTCATTATTTTTCCAATCTCCTTAACCTATTTCCTCCTATTCTCAGTACTAGTAGAAGAAGAGGGTCACTCTAAATGCTTTTTGTAAGTCTTCATTCTATGCTCATCATTCAAAAGGTCCTTCTTTTGAAACATATCAATTATTAATATCATCCTTCCTCAAACTTCATCACCACCTTCTACTAGAATCTTCCTCCAACTGCCTCAAAGGCTCAGAATTTTCTAGTTTGCCCTTCTCCTGCCAGTAGCCATATTGATTTCAGGGCTATACCAGTCATTATTGTATTAATCATCACGACGCCTTCTGTTTACTGAGTGCCTACCATATGTTCGTCACTATGGTTTTTCTTTCTTCCTTTCTTTGTAAAATCATTTCATGCTCTCTCTGGCCTAGCTGGGTCTTCACTCTGCTCACTCGGGCTTTCTCTAGCTGCAGAGAGCAGGGACCACCCTTTGTTGTGACGCATGGCCCTCTCTTTGCGGCGCCTTCACTCGTTGCAGAGCACAGGCTTTGGGTGCGTGCGTTTCCGTGGTGGCGGCGCGCAGGCTCTAGAGCGCAGGCTCAGTGGCTGTGGGGCATGGGCCTAGCTGCCCCACAGCTTGTGCCAGCTTCCCGGACCAGGAATCAAGCCCAGATCCCTTGCATGGGCAGGCAGATTCTTAGCCTCTCAACTACCAGGGAGGTCCTACAACGTGGTTTCTAATCTATCTTTCAGACACTAGTTTTAATCTCTAACAACGCTACAAGGTAGGTTTCATCCTCCATTTACATAAGAAGGATGCATGATTCAGAGAAATTACATACCTTGCCCAAAGTCAGAATTTAATTAGCAAAAGAAGCAGAAGGTAAACATAAATATTATTTGTGCCAAAGCTAAAGCTCCTTCCAAGCTTCCTTAATAATAAATAACAAGGATGCTACCATTTTCTGAATGACCACTGTGTAACAGCCACTGGGTTTATACCAATTATTTCTAAATCACACGAAAACCTCCACAGTCTAAATCATTCCCACTTAAAGTGAGGCTCAGAAATGTTACATAACCTATTCCAAGTCACACTAATGGTCAAAGATTTAAATTCAGGTCACTCAAAGTGAAACATCTCAGTTGACTGCCTTGCTAAAACTCTACCCCAGTTTTTTGTCACTGCATATAAACCACCCAGATTTAATGGTTTAAAACAGTAATAATCATATATGTTCCTCTCAGATCTTCAAGTTGGGCAGGGCTTAGCAGGGAAACCTCCTCTTTGCTCCATGTGACATCAGCTGGGGTAGTTCAACAAGGTTTGAAGATCTTCTTCCCAATGGTTCCTCTTGAGGACTGCCCAGTTGGTGCTGGATTTTGGCTGGTTCTTCAGCCTGGGCTGAAGGTCACAGGCCTGACTGCCTCTCCATGTAGATCTCTCCACATGGCCTATGCTTCCTCAAAACACAGGAGCAGTTACAAAGACAAGCATCCCATGAAAGAGCTAGGTAGAAGTTGTACACCTTTAATGACCTACTCCCAGAAGCCACACAGCATCATTTCATTGCATTTTATGTTAGAAGTCAATCACAAAGCCTGGCTCATATTTAAGGGGAAGTGAATTAGACACATAAGGAGGAACATCAAATAATCTGTAGAAATGTTAAAACATACCACACACACTTCTCCCACAATTTCTCACTGATTTCATCTCCACTCTGCTAACCTACCCATGAAAAGAGGAACACTTCAACTTCCTCAGTGTCACTGAAGACAACGTCAAGCACATGATTTTGCCTCTGGTCCCACCTTCTTTAACTGTTTTCTGCTCTCACCTCTCTCACTACCTTGCTCCTGAACTTGACCTTCTCTATCAAACACTCTAATCCCTTTCTCCATATTTTCGAGTCCTTCATTTCCGTTTCGGTTCCACGGTCACGAATTTCACTGTTGCCTTTCCTAGCACCTTCACACTCCCTTCATTATCTATTCTCTCTTTATCACCTGTAGTCTGTCTTCCACACAATTCCTCTCAAATTATTTACTCAGAATTATCAGTTACCTCCTAATCATTAGCTATTCTCATTTCTCACTCTCGTTCCTATGTGATTAGACACAGCTGCCTATTCTGACTTCCTTCAAATTTCTTCCTCTTTTTTTATATCCTGGGATATGTTTGTTCACATCTTAGTTCACTTTACCTTAAGACAGTAGCCTGAAACACACTGGTCCCAAAAGCAGAACAGAGCTTAAGCAAGCGTTGAATGATAGCAGCGCAAAGCAGGTTGCCATACATGTAGACCAAATAATTATGGTATTCTCACAGGGAGCAAGGGATTATGGCGAGAAAGCTTGCAATGGCCAACATTTCTTTGCCTGCACACGAGAATCTGCCCTAACCCTTGGGATTGGGAGTCACAGGAAAGCAGTTTCTTAGGAAGAATGCACACTAGTTCTGAACTTTTCTTGGCCATGGAACTTTTAGAGCATATGATGAAAGCTCTAGACACTCCCTTTGAAATAAAATGTTTTATTCCAAAAACACAAATGTTCGAATATGGGGGCTAAGTTGCATTATATTAGACTTGCTGCATTTGAGGTGTCCATAGGTTTCCAAAACATAGTTTGCTAGAACACAGTTGAACATACAGCTATGATGCTCAGAAGAGAAATTTAAAATGAACTAGAGACTGGGGAGGCAATAGTTATAGGATAGTGAATACCACTAGACGGGCCTGATAGCCTCAATAGTATAAGCATAGTAGATTTCCATGCATGTTAAGGGTAGACTCTTGAGAAACCCTGGAAAGTCAAGGAGAAAGTAAACTACATAAAGAGGCTGAAGAAGAGCAGCCAGTGAGTTGGGAGGAAAATCTGCATGGAGATGTCAGAGAATTTCAAGAGGAAAAGGGTTTGTGACATTCAATAAATACTATTACTCGCTTTTGTATTACGGATTCAGGACACAGCAGTTGAAAAAGTGAGCAAAATCGGCCGGACGGTGTTGCCTCCCACGCCCGGTGCACTGTGAGGCTCTCCCCAGGCTGCAGGCTAACGGGTGCAACGCCGAAGCCTGGGCGGCCTGCGTGCACGCGTGCCTCGGGCCGCGTGGAAGCGGCGCGCCGCCGTTGCCCCGCCCTCCCTTGGCGGGCACTGCCTGTCCAGGCATCTGAATTGCGCTTCCGCCGTCTTTCCAGCCCTCAGTCAGAGGGGCGCGGAGGTGCTTCTGCTAGTAACATAGCGGTGGCTGCCCAAGGAGTACCCCAAGTTCAGTTCACACTTGTACTGGTTGATGGTGGAACTGGAAAAACTACATTCGTGAAACGTCATCCGACTGGTGAATTTGAGAAGAAGTGTGTAGCTACCTTGCGTGTTGAGGTCCATCTCTTGTGTTCATACCCACCGAGGACAGATTAAGTTCAGTGTGTGGGATACAGCTGGTCAGGACTGAGAGACGGCTATTATATACAAGCTCAGTGTGCCATTATAATGTTTGATGTAACGTCGAGAGTTACTTACAAGAATGTACCTAACTGGCACAGAGATCTGGTACGAGTGTGTGAGAACATCCTGATTGTGTTGTGTGGCATCAAAGTGGATACTAAGGACAGAAAGGTTAAGGCAAAGTCAACTGCCTTCCACCGAAAGAAGCATCTTCAGTGCTACGACATTTCTGCCAAAAGTAACCATAGCTCTGAAAAGCCCTTCCTCTGGCTTGCTGGAAAACTGACTGGAGACCCTAACTTGGAGTTGGTTGCCATGCCTGCCCTTGCCCTGCCAGAGGTGGGCATGGACCCAGTCTTGGCAGCACAGTAGGAGCACGATTTAGAGGTTGCTCAGACAACTGCTCTCCTGGATGAAGCTGATGACCTGTGAGAAAGTGAGGCTGGGGCCCAGGGTCAGAAGTCAAGTTTTATAGGCAACTGTCCTGTGATGTCAGCGGTGCAGCGTGTTTGCCACTTTATTATATAGCTAAGCAGAACATGCGCTTAATCTTTGGATGCTGAAGGAAACGGATGGGCTTTGGAGTGAACGTGGCAGTTTAAAAAAACTTCAGTTTTTGGACCTGCATATTTAGGTGTTTTGGAACACAGTTGTTTCCTCCTTGAGTTTCAAATATAAGACTGCTATAGTCACATGACAATATTGAGAGGTGCAGTCTTATTTGTTACTGTCATTCCCATTCCTTTTTGTCTAGAATCAGAGTAAAGTTGTAATTCAAATATCTAAAAAAAAAAGCAAAATCCATGATCTATGGGGTGAAGAGACAATTAATTAGTCATTATGAGTGTGACAAGTTAAAAGTTCTCTTTGGGAAGAAAAGTTTAGATCTAAGTTCACATCATGACTTCAGTTTACCGTGCTCTCCTAGGCAGTCAGTCTGAAGCCATTTTATTGACTCAGGTACAGGCTTTTTCAGTCCCTATGTGTTCAGCCTAATAACTTTCTACCGCTTGTGCATATGGGCTTCCTAGTGGCTCAGTCCCTTAGACTGCAAGGAGATCAAGCCAATAAATCCTAAAGGAAGACAGTCCTGAATATTCTTGAAAGAGCTGAAGCTGAAACTCCAATACTTTGGCAACCTGATGCAAAGAAACTGACTCATTGGAAAAGACCCTGATCCTGGGAAACACTGAAGGCAGGAGGAGAAGGGGATGAGAGAGGATGAGATGGTTGGATGGCATCACCTACTCACTGGACATGAGTTTGAGCAAGCCCTGGGAGTTGGTGATGGACAGGGAAGCCTGACGTGCTGCAGTCCTTGGGGTCGCAGAGTCAGACGTGACTGAGGGACTCAGCTGAACTGAACGGAGTGGCTCACTGGTAAAGAATCCATCTAACAATGCATGAGACTCGTGTTCAATCCTTGGGTTGGGAAGGTCCCCTGGAGAAGGAAATGGCAACCCACTCCAGTATTCTTGGCTGGAAAACCCCATGGACAGAGGAGTCTGGTGGGCTATGTCCGTGGAGTCACAAAAGAGTTGGACAGGACTGAATGACTGAAGAACAACGACAACGATGACCTGCACTTAGACTGCCCTCCTGCCGCTGCAGCTGATTTCTGCTCCTCTCGGCTGCTCTCTGCTATGCTATACTGGACAAGGGCTCAAGGCTCGTTTAAATCCAAGCACCACCACTTAAAGAGCTACACGCACACTAATGCAGGCTAAGTTGCTTCGACTGAAGCAACAGTTGTCTGACTCTCTGCAATCCTATGGACCTTAGCTAGCCAGTCTCCTCTGCCCAATGGCATTCTCCAGGCAAGATTACTGGAGTAGGTTGGCATGCTCTCCTCCAGGGGATCTTCCTGACCCAGGGACTGAACCCATGTCTCCTGCATCTCTTGCATTGGTAGGCGGGTTCTGTACCACAAGCTCCACCTGGGAAGCTCCAAGAAGCTACATAACTCCAGTCAAGTAGCTCACCACTGTGAACTTCAATCTTCTTTTCTCTAAAATGAAGGTGATGCTGATGTGTGTGCGTATGCTCAGTCGTGTCTGACTCTAATGCTGCCTCCTTTCTACTGATATTTGGGGGCATTAAATCAGACAACATTTGTAAAGCAACACAGTGCTTGACTCAATGCTAGTTAAATATCAAAAGCAAAAGGAAAAGAAGACTAGTGATAGGACCAATCAACCCCCCTTGTTTTAGCAAGGAAGCTTTATAAAGACCAGCCCTCACCCCATCACACTATTTAACAGAATAACGGGAAACTGTATTTCAGAACACTTGTAAGAACCTTCCTCCTCTCTCAAATACAGCAGAGAGGTCACGTAACAGAAGCCTGTAAAGTGTTCGTACACTGGGAAAGAACACCTTGGGTGAGTTTCAAAAACCATTTCAACTGATTAGAGAAGCAAAAGTCAGCAATCACTAGGCTGCAGAGTGAATGGGAAGTGAGAAAGTGAAAACGCGATCAAGTTCCCTTTCAGGAAGTGTGGGTCTAGCAGGAAGGAGAGCCAGGCACTATTTAATTATAATTAGCTTGTGCTCCTCGACAATCACCTGAACTTGCCCCAAATAGAGCTGAATTGGTCTTCTTGGCCTTATTTGAACAAAACCTCATTTATTTTCTCTCAGATATAGAACACGTTAAGGTTGTTTTAAATATTCATCCTGTTCTAATCACCAGCTTTCTCTCTTTCCTGCCAATTTGATGACATTTATGTATTGAGAGGAGTGGTGAAATCTCTTTCTGGGGGTGTTTAAGAAATGGAGAGACATGATTCTTGAAAGGATTCAACTTTGATTTAAACTAGATGACCTCTGAAGCTCCTTTCTCAACAGCAGAAGTTAATGCTCCCCGAGCTCCTCTGTCTAAAATCGATTATAAGTGGCCATATCCATCTCTCCTCTGAGAAAGGACCCATCTATTCTTGCATACATCCCCTATCTGATAGCAGATGTATACTCTGCCTCCAGGTACTTAGGAAGGCTACTGATAGCTTTCAACTATGTGGCCCCATTTAGACTCTGCTTTCGCTGCCAAAAAAGTCAAGAGGACCATATTCAGCTAGCACTTTTCTCATTAAAGCCAAACATGAGCCTGAACCCCCTCCCCGCCGACACCTCTTTAGCACTCAAACCAATAACGACCTCATTTAATTCCAGCACAGGACAATGTCTTTCACTTAAAATTAATGTCTTGCCCACATCAAATTGAAATAAAGAATGCAGCCTTCCTGATGACAAGTAGAAAGCATAAAGGTGACTTTTAAGGAGATAAATTTATTCTGTCAGGGAAGGAGTAAAAACCTTTTGCTATTCACCTGTGACTCGAACACTCCTAAGCAATGAGTTCTTCCCTTATTTGTAGCTAACTATGATGTGTCACTCAGCCTTCCCTTGCTCTCATGTGTTAAATTAAAATACATCATTAATATATACATCGTTTCTGATCCTCACATGGTTAATGGCTCTGTACTGAAGGACTAGGCTGTGTGTTGGCATCCGATAGGCATGCTCACAGAATAATATGTATCCAAATGAATGGGCAGCAGAGAACGTGGCACTTTAAATTATTTAAAATAGCATAATTGCATCACCTCCATTTACAGAGACTATCAAGTGAGGCAGTACAAACTGTTTTGGGTTAACGGAATAATAAAAAATTACGATGATCCAATAGAGATTTCTCAAAATAAAATTATATAGAAATATTTGTGCTGTTAAATATGACAGTCCAGATTTTTAAATAGTATATTGGATAACTGAACAGAGTAAGGGTATTTTATTCAATGAGTCAAAATCCAAAGTTTGCATTCAACCTCCTGTTATCTAATTTCTACATGTGACATAAGACAAATAAATTACACTGGCTATTCTCTTGAAGAATCTTACTCGGGCTGTGTTTTAATGTAGATGCAACTAGCATTTGGTGTAAATATTAAGTATTTAACAAATCTTCCCGGTGTGTTTTAGCATCATTGTTATCACCATCAACCCATTTTGCAGATAATGAAAATAATCAGAATTTGTTCAATGACAGGCATGAATTTTAATTCGTTTACCACAATGATTCTGTGAGATAGGTACAACTAGTGCCACCATTTCCACTGTTACCATCACTCCCCAAGTAGAGAAGCCAAACCACAGAATGTTTAAGTAACTGACTCAAAGTCACCAGTGAGTAAAGAATGCAGCCCATCCTGCACAGAAAGAACAGTGAGGCTCAGAGCAGACAGTCATCTCAATCAAGGTCACAGAGCTAAAAGGGAAACTGAAATTCAAGCCTCTTTTTTTAACTTTACTATTTATGATGGGGTTTTTCAAATAGATACTCAGCTAGAGGAAATGGTACTGTGAACTCCAAACAAGGTCTTAGTCCAAAATCTAAAGTCCTTTCTCTAGAACGTGATTCATCTATGGCGGACATACTTATCGCAATAATTTCTAATGGCAAGAGTTTCAGTGTTATTTTTAAGAGGTAATTCCCGTTCATTGTAAAACCATTTATTCAGAAAAGGCTGCCTCTATCACTGGCCTGTGCAAACCCTTCCTGACTCTCGACGCACGTCTGTCCACGCACAGCAGGAGCGCTGTCAGCTGCTCAGTCACGCCTGACTGTGACCCCACGGGATGTGGCCAGGCTTCTCGGTCCGTGGGATTCTCCAGGCAAGAATATTGGAGCGGGTTGCCGTTTTCTTCTCCAGGAGATCTTCCTGACCCAGGGATCGAGCCCGAGCCTCATGCATTGCAGGCAGATTCTTTACTGTATGAGCTACAGGGAAGTCCCTGTATGTGCATGTACAGAGATATAACTATTCTTTACAAAATGGAATCATACCATATACACTTCTAACGCTTGCTGATTTTTGCTTTTAAATGCACCATGGACGTATTTCCATTACAATGAATATTGATCTATATCTTCATTCTTAATGGTTACAATCATATCAATGAACCATCAATTACTTAACCAATCCCTTATTGATGAACATTTATATTTTATTAATGCTTTGTTACTACAGAATATTGAGGCAACTCTCCTATCTTATAGGTCTTTATGCTTGTAAAATTAATTCTTAGAAGTTCCTGCAACATAATAGGTGTTCAATAAATATGAGGAATTAATGGATGAAGGAAAAGTGGAGTGGTTTGATCAAAGAAATGGTAAATCTTATATTTTGATATATACTGCTAATTGCTAATTGGCCACCAGAGAAGTAATTAATCCATTTTCTGATTTTTCATCTTATTTTTTAACTTTCTTTACAGTCTAAATATTTTAGAAAGTGTCCAGTGTTTTACTTTGTGGTCTTGTCTTCAAAACAGTGACCTATAGCATTAAGAGCTCAGCAACTTCTGAAAGCCAATTGTCAGACTTTCAGGAATTCTGAGGATCAATCATAAAATGTAGCCATTATTTTAAAATTACATAAACTTGCGATTAAATTATATTTAAAACAAAATCAGTAAATGCTAGTTACTTTGCTAAACGCTCCTATTACCTATACTTTGGAAACTGGACATGACTGTCACGTGCAGATAGTGGATATCACAGCATGCTATTCCACATCCTTCCCCAAGTCCACATTCAGTGACGTCGTTGGTAGCTTGAAACTGGTCGTGAAGGGAGTGTTTACGCCATGGAAATCAGCGAGTGCTACAGATCAGGGCTTGATTTAGTTCTGAAACTGAGTTCTTAGTTAATTAATGAGAAGGGGATGAAAAGAAGTTTAACAAGCCACATATCAGATTTAATAATATATTTATTGGTAAAAGAGTTAGCAGACTGAGATGCAACTCCATGTGTCAGAAAATCATGGCTGAATACTAAGTTCAAAGTTAGAAAAAAATCAAAAAAAGCATTCTGAAAAATTACATTACAAAAAATTAATTACATTAATAATATTTATTGACAGTAAAGAGTATTGTGTATTTTTATTTTTAAATTGTATCCTAGGTATCCTCTATTTTAGTAAAAAATGTGTAATATTTATGTACATATATATATTTGCATACAGTTTTTTTTCAGGGACCTGGTTGTGAAGCATTTAATGGCACATTACTGTTTAGGTTTTACATTTTGAGGAACATTCTCTTTATAGAAACTGAAATACATGTACTGTTTTGTATTCTAAGATCCTATGTGCAGTTGGCTATTTCTGAAATTTGCGTTCTGTTTCATTGACCTTTTTGTCAGTCCTTAGTACCTTAGTAGCTTATGACCCTAGTACCATAATGATTGAATTGTTATAGTTTTAAAACACATTTAATGTCTAGAAGGGCAAATAGCACTCCTCTTCTCCCACACCACCCAGCTATTCCAGATAAACTTAAAATAATTTTTCAAACTCCCACCCAATAGTATTCCAGTGATACATCCTCCTTTCATTCAGTTCTTTTATATTCACTGTTAGAATCTTATCATTTTCTTCATATTTGCCCTATACATTCTTAGTCTTCATAACTCGATGTATGTTATATTATTGTTTTTATGTGCTTTCTACATGGGATTTTTTATATCTCTTTAAAAAATTATTATTTACCACAGGTATTTTACCACCACTTAGAATTATCCCAAAACTCTTCCACCAGAAACCAAGCTAAAAAGAATAACTGCAAACCATTTCCAACAAGAATGATGGCTAGATCATTTTGTTCAATGTCACAAAAGACTAAGGCTCTGGAAAATGACACAGACCGAAGGAGTCTAAAGAGACATGACAATTAAAGGCAGTGTGGGATCTTGGATTGAATCCTAGAATAGAAAAAGGACATTAATGAAAAACTTGGAGAAATCTAAATAAAGTCTGCAGTTTAGTTAATTAAAAAGTATGATTGATGGGTAAAAGTTTTAATAGGACAGTTTGTAAGATAAAGATTCTGGAGCCATTAATGAAATTTTTTTTGGAAAGGAGGTCAACTCTACTTTTTAAATGTGAATGTGCATAATTAAATCATCTTAAGATGACATAGTTTTTGAGTAATTTATTCCATATTTTGGATTTCTTTAATATGGCTAATTATAAAACCACTGTAAGTTCATATTATTCTCTTAATAATATTTTTTACAACATTTTATTTCTTCCAAGAGATTCCACAAGTATACAATTATTTGCCAAATGTGGGAATGTGAAGATATGAGAACATGAGTTAGACAAGCAAACAAAAAACTATAGGTTACCATGAAAAACAAATGCTATACACTTCTGTGCTAAAGGGCATTGAAAAAAATGATCCTTTAATTTTATCTCGTTAATATTTGTTATATAAATTGTAACCTAATCTCCATGATGAGCCTCTGTTTTACAAAGAATTTTTAATAAGTTACTCAAAATGTTTTAAGAGAGGCATTTAAGTTTAAATTCTGCACCCAGCTTCACTAAAAATTTCCCCTGAAGGTGGAAATATTAGTAGCTCAGTTGTGTCTGACTCTTTGCGACCCCATGGACTGTCACGTGCCAGGCTCCTCTGTCCATGGAATTCTCTAGGCAAGAATACTGGAGTGGGTAGCCACTCCCTTCTCCCGGAGATCTTCCCGACCCAGGGATCAAACCCAGGCCATCTGCATTGCAAGAGACCTTTCCTGTCCAAGCCAAATGGTCTCCTATGACACTATCACTCTGTAAGTTTACAGATCAGAGTGGCCCCATTCCACAGTCAGTTACCAGCCTCAGTCCTCTAGGCTATACTTTGAGTCGCCCATTCCTCTTATTTGCTCCTAGATAGTAATGGGATCCAAGAGGTTGCCAGATAATAAATTTTAGCACAGTTGATGGTAAGTAACACACACAAAATCTTTCTTTCCTTCTTTGAGGCCACCAAATACAAAACATGGCCTGGCCTAGGCTTTCTGTGATCTCCACATGGTTACATTTATGACAAGACCTAGCCGTGTATGTGGGGATTAAGTGCATTCTGGAATCAAACACTGTGACAACACAGGAAGCTGGTTCTCCAGACCCTCAGCCCTCCCCATTTCCTGTCCAGTCAGGCCCGGGTCCACCTGCATCTCCTGGTCAGCCTCACGTTGCTGCTGCCCCGCTTCTGAAGGATGTATCTCACTCTCAGATGCAGATTCTCCAGTGGACAACCTGGATCCGAACTGACTCCTTTTACAAGCACAGGAACTAGATTTCCTTCAAACACTTGAAGAAGACACACAGCTCATCACAAGTGTTTAAACATGGCAGTGTGCCTTTCTGCTCTGCTATTTCCTCTGTCTCCGCATCTTCTCATCGTCTCTCCGTGACTATTTCTCCTCCCTTCTGTCTGCCTTATTCTCGCATGAGACCCTCTCCATCTGTGCTTTCTCTCCTCTATAACCTTCTGGGCCTCCATCCTTTTAGTTTACTGTTAATGTTTACGATATTGAACCAATATTCACTCTTAGAATAGGACTTTCCTTGGTTAAGGAGAATAGTGGCACATTTGGTAAAGAATCCACTGGCCAATGCAGGAGACATGAGTCCCATCCCTGGGTCAGGAAGATTCCCTGCAGAAGGAAATGGCAACTCACTCCAATACTCTTGCCTGGGAAATCCCATGGACAGAAGAGCCTGGTGGTCCATGGGTTCGCTAAAGAGTCAGACACGACTTAGCGCCTAAAACAACAAAACTAAATACCCATTTCCAAAAAAAGATGCCATAGTATCTGAAACTGTTCACGGTTTATATAGCCCTGAATCACAATTTATTAGCCCCACTCCTGTATTCCTCGGGAAGGGGAGCCGGGAAGATAGCCTGTCCAAGAGACATCTCGGAAAACATCTCTTCTCACGTGAGGCCCATCACATCCCTCTCCTTCCCAGAGCCAGGCAGCTGGGTCTGAGCTCTGCCAGATGATAGGCAAGAAACTGTTCTCCACAAACCTCTTCGACTTTGCATACACCAATAGAGCCACTCTCGGGGTTAGAGAATCAGGCTGAAAGGCGCGTAATGTGTGTACCCTGTGATTCCTCCAGGATCTGAACAGAAGCTAAAGAGCCCGGATGCAGGAGCTTAACTTGAGGGTAGGCTGTGCTTAAGCAGATGAGAGCAGAAGTCAGCAATGCCGTGTGAATTAATGAAGGCAAATGAGCCTGGGATTTGTGTTTGTTGTGTGGGAAGATGATGACAGAGTAAATCTTCCAAATTTAAGTATATTTTATGTTAATTGCCTAAAGTAGCATAGATTTGCTGTTTAAATCTCATCCATAGGAAACTAGAATTGGGCTTGTTGATTTCTTATATTATCCACTAAAATGACTGCAGTCCTTGTTTGTATTTACTTGAGAAGCACAGATCTATTTCTAAATAGCTTTACAACTTTAACTGTTTTAAGAAACTTCTTTTTAATACCATCCAGTTAATTGTACCATGATAGCTCCTAAGTGGAACATTACATCTATCAGTCTTAAGTGCCGCTGGGGATATAATAGCTTGGGTCATATTATTACAATCTCTTTTATTTAGAGCACTTGGAAAGCTAAAAATTAAATATGCTTCAATCTGCTATCATTCTGACTATTACTTAGGTTAATGCTAAGTAAATACTAAAGAAACTATCACCTCTGGTAAAATTAAATTCTGAATTCTTTGATGATGCAATATAGGTTCGATAAGTACAGATGCAAATCTTTCCTTGTTTTCCCTCTCTCTACTCAGTTAAAAATGGTTTCTCTGTAATAGCAAGCTACTGTGTGCACTGATTTTTGAACTCTCAGAGTACTTAGTGGGGAAAGAACAAGAATATAGAAAAAGGGAAATGGTAAGATTACTTCCATGTGTGGGAGACATTCTACTTGTATTAAGTCACATCAGTCGTTTCCGACTCTTTGCGACGCTATGGACTGTAGCCCGCCACACTCCTCTGTCCTTGGGATTCTCCAGGCAAGAACACTGAAGCGGGTTGCTGCCATGCCCTCCTCCAGGGGATGTTCCCAGTCCAGGGATCGAACCCATGTCTCTAATGTCTCCTGCACTGGCAGGCAAATTCTTTACCATTAGCGCCAGCTGCTCTATTGACTATGCGAAAGCCTTTGACTGTGCCGATCACAACAAACTGTGGAAAATTTTTCAAGAGATGGGGACACCAGACCACCCAACCTGCCTCCTGAGAAATCTGTATGCAGGTCAGGAAGCAAAAGTTAGAACTGAACATGGGACAACAGACTGGTTCCAAATCGGGAAAAGAGTACATCAAGGCTGTATACTGTCACCCAGCTTATTTAACTTATATGCAGAGTACATCATGAGAAACACTGGGCTGGATGAAGCACAAGCTGGAATCAAGATTGCTGGGAGAAATATCAATAACCAGATACGCAGATGATACCACCCTTAGGGCAGAAAGTGAAGAGGAACTAAAGAGCCTCTTGATGAAAGTGAAAGAGCAGAGTGAAAAAGATGGCTTATAACTCAACATTCAGAAAACTAAAATCATGGCATCTGGTCCCATCACTTCATGGGAAATAGATGGGCAAACAGTGCAGACTGTGTCAGACTTTATTTTTCAGGGGCTCCAAAATCACTGCAGATGGTGACTGCAGCCATGAAATTAAAAGATGCTTGCTCCTTAGAAGAAAAGTTATGAGCAACCTAGACAGCATATTAAAAAGCAGAGACATTACTTTGCCAACAAAGATCCATCTAGTCAAGGCTATGGTTTTTCCAGTGATCATGTATGGATGTGAGAGTTGGACTATAAAGAAAGCTGAGTGCCGAAGAATCGATGCTTTTGAACTATGGTGATGGAGAAGACTCTTGAGAGTCCCTTGGACTGCAAGGAGATCCAACCAGTCCATTCTGAAGGAGATCAGCCCTGAATATTCACTGGAAGGACTGATGCTGAAGCTGAAACTCCAATACTTTGGCCACCTGATGTGAAGAGCTGACTCATTAGAAAAGACCCTGATCCTGGGAAAGACTGAAGGTGGGAAGAGAAGGGGATGACAGAGGATGAGATGGTTGGTGGCATCACTGACTTAATGGACATGAGTTTGAGTAAGCTCTGGGAGCTGGTAACAGACAGGGAGGCCTGGCGTGCTGCAGTCCATGGTGTCGCGAAGAGTCAGACACGACTGAGCGACTGAACTGAACTGATCTGAGAGAGCCACCTGGAAAGCCCTACAATGTGGGAGACATTGCTGCTAAGTTGCTTCAGTCGTGTCCGACTCTGTGCGACCCCATAGACGGCAGCCCACCAGGCTACCCCGTCCCTGGGATTCTCCGGGCAAGAACATTGGAGTGGGGTGCCATTTCCTTCTCCAATGCATGAAAGTGAAAAGTGAAAGTGAAGTCACTCAGTCATGTCCGACTGTTAGCGACCCCATGGACTGCAGCCCACCAGGCTCCTCCATCCATGGGAGTTTCCAGGTGAGAGTCCTGGAGAGGGGTGCCATCGCCTTCTCCGGCGGGAGACATTACTCAGTGTAAATCCTATATGCCCTCATTGTATCAAGCCCAGAAACAGCCAGGTAACAAGAGAGAGACTAAGTGAAGAAAGTGAACCTGAAGCTGGAGACCCCCAAAGCGGGCCTTGCAGTGTCCCTCTACATGTCTTTCACGAGCTAGCAGCTCTTATGCCACCTAGGAGTATTTTAGAAATGCAAGAGCTCAAGCCCCAGCCCAGGCTGATCTAATAAAATCTGCACGTTAACAAGACCCTCAGAGGATTCCTATGCACTTTCAAGTCGAAGCAGCCCTGTCTGTACTTCGCCCAGAGCCTCCACTGAGAAGATGGAAAATCTGCCTTGATTAACCTCAGGAACTGAAATATTCCAGTCGTTCCCCTTAGCAGAGAATGTACGATAGAGTAATGGAAACTAAGAGACTGTGAAAGTGAAACTCGCTCAGTTGTGTCTGACTCTTTGCAACCCCAAGGACTGTATAGTCTATGGAATTCTCCAGGCCAGTCTACTGGAGCGGGTAGCCTTTCCCTTCTCCAGGGCGTCTTCCCAAACCAGGGATTGAACCCAGGTCTCCCACATTGCAGGTGGATTCTTTACCAGCTGAGGCACAAGGGAAGCCCAAGAATACTGGAATGCACAGCCCATTCCTTCTCCAGGATATCTTCCTGACCCAGGAATCGAACTGCATTGCAGGCAGATTCTTAACCAACTGAGCTATCAGGGAAGCCTTTAAAAATTCAAATCAACCATTGAGATCTGGTTGTAGGAGACGCAGAGACAGGGAGGAGAGTGTCACATACTTCACTGCAAACAACTGTTGAAACAAGAACCTCTTGTTGGAAATATTTTACCCTCTTCTCTTGTGATGTTATTGGATTTGATTTCCTTTCTTCTAAAGAAGGACACATTGGGGGAAAAAAATGACCTAAATTCAGTATTCCATCCAGATGCTTTCAATTTGGCAGGCGGGAAGCAAGTTTTGCATAAGACTGAGCTCACTGAAAGGAATTAGAATTTTGAGCTGGAAATTCCAAAGGCATTTTAAAGTCAAGAAACTGTTTAGGAAAAAAATAAATACAAGTGACCTTGATGATATTCTGCAATGACAGTCACATCTCAGAGACATCTCTGAGGTTCCTCTGGGTACAGTTGTAACCAGTCTTCCTGGCACTGAGTTCAAAACAACAGACTTTAGGCAAATGACAAAAAGGGGGAGGTGTAATAGGATGTAATTTAAGTGGAGGAGCCAGTCACAGAAACCTCACACAGTACAGGGGAAGTCACAACACCAGTGATCAGCCAGCACCACACATGCTCAGCTCAGGGTGTCTCAGAATAGGATCATCTGTATACTTTAGTGCATTCCCGGACTTCCCGCTCAGGAAAGCCGTCCAGGGAAGGGGCCGGCAACTCGACCTTCCTTTCTCAAAGGTAACTTTCAGGATCAGGCTGACTCTGGTCTCAAAACAAATCTGAGATTTTTGACATCCCTTGACCATATGGCGTATCTATTACATAAGCTGTTTTGCAGTTTCCTTTTTCCTTAGCCAATTGTGTTTTCCTTATGTTTTTGCTACTTTTTTCCTCCGATGTTAGATATCCTAGACATCAGTAGCTACTAATGTCAAACACTGCTTAAATGCTTTTTTTTCATTTAATTTTTAATAATTTACCAATTTAGGTTTAAACTTATCCTTCAGTATTTTTGAATCAGAATCTTATTTAGGAGTCAGTGCTAAGGCGTCTCAGGCTGCTCAGTGGGTAAAGAATCCTCCTGCAATGCAGGAGACGCTGGAAGATGGGGGGTTGACCTCCAGGTCAGGAAAATCCCCCTGGAGAAGGGAATGGCAACCAACTTCAATATTCTTGCCTGTGAAATCCCATGGAGCCTGGCAGGCAACAGTCCATGGGGTCACAAAGAGTCAAACACTGGCTGAAGCAACTGAGCACGCGCGCGCGCGCGCACACACACACACACACACACACACATACAGAGTACTAATGAACTGGGTGGCATTCTTATTTATGTTTTTTACTAAAATAACATAAAAGCTATGTTGGCATTTTATGAAAGATAAATTTGAACCACTGCATATCTAGACTATATAGAAACTATACCTGCAGCCTATTCAAGTAGAGGATTCAAATTTAGTATTAATGCAGAAAATGTTTTAGTTTCCTTAATGAGTATTCCATCTCAAACAGGAGTATACAAAACTAATGAATTCAAAATTGGATCAAAATGATGACTGACTATAGAAAGATGGCTAAGCGTGGTATGTTAGTTTCCTAGGCTTCCATCACAGAGTACCATAAACTAGGTAGCTTTGAACAACAGGAACTGTCTCATGGTCCTGGAAGCTCTAAGTCCAGGGTCAGGGTTTCGGCAGGACCGTATTCCCTCCAAGCCACTAGAGGAGGCTCCTTCCTTGCCTTTCAGCGTTGGATGGCCCTGGGGGTCCCCGACCTTGAGGCAGCATCACTCAACCCTCCGTCTTCTCGTAACCACCCTCTCTCTGCGTGTCTGTCTTCCATCTTCTGAGGAGGACATCAGTCATGATGGATCAGGGCCCACCCTCACAGCCTGACCGTAACTCCATTATACCTGCAAAGCCTCTATTTCCAAATAAGGCCATATTCACAGATACCAGAAGCTAGGTATTCAGCATATCTTTTTGGAGTGTATACATTTCAACCCTTAACACGTATCTCGCATTTTATCAGCACCAAATATAACCTGTAACTTTACCAAAACGACAGTATTATTCTCTCTCTGATCTAGAGATTATAATTTCTTTTTACTGGCCTCCCTCACAAAACAAAGGAAGTTAGAGATCAAGCAACAGTTACTAATGTAATGTGTTCAACAAGTATTTGATAAAGGTTCTCTTGGAACAGAGTAGAGGGCATCTAAGGCATGTCAATGACAGCTGCTAATAACAGGAACTAATAACTCAAGATCCTTGAGACTTTCAAGTAACCCATCTTGAGCGGCTTATGCCTCAAGAAAACAAAATTACAAGTTCAAAAGACTCATCCAAGGGAAGAGAAGGAAGCCTGCCTGATGCACTCCATAAATGTCATAAGCAATGTAGCATGGCGATTCTTTGATACCAGCTGAATGTTTAGAAAAACATAGTTCACACCAAGTTAAGTACCGTTCGTGACTTGACGTGACTGCAGGGTGTTCTCAGCTGCATCAGACTCTCTGCAGCCCCATGGACTGCAGCCCACCAACTCCTTTGCCCAGGGGGGTTCCCAGGCAAGGGTACTGGGCTGCCATTTCCTTCTGCAGGGATCTTCCTGACCCGGAAATCGGACCCTTGTCTTCCTGTGTCTCTTGCTTTGGCGAGCAGATTCTCTACCACTAGCTCTACCTGGGAAGCCCCAACATATTGTAGTAAACAACTCATTCTCGCCGCAATTCTGAGCCTGTGTTTAAATACATCCTACTCTTCCCAGACTTACAGCTTTCCCACCTCCCCCGGAGGACCCCTTCCACGCCCTCTCCTCTCTTCCCCCCTCCTGTCTGGGCTCCTTTCCCGGCCCTCGTGGGCACTCAGAGGCACCTTCACGGGCATCCTCAGCACCACCCTCCTGTCCTTGCCTTCCTCTGAGCTCAGTCCCGGCTCCCGGCTCCTCTCCTCGGGTCCTCAGTTTACACCCATGCTCCTCAAACTTGAGGGAGAGAGCTTATTAAAATGCAGGTTCTGACGCAGTGCATCGGGGGTGGGCTCTGCAATCCTGCATTTCCAACAAGCCTCTGTGTGATGCCCATGTGGACCACACTGCAAGACCTCGCACCTGAGCACACACCAAGGCCTTCACTGTGACCCCCCAGACCCCTCGGCCTCCCAAGGTCTCCTACTTCAAAAGGATCTCTTACGCTACCGCCCGCCCGCCTTCTCTCATCAGTCCCTGCCACCTTAAGCACAGGTCAGATAAGCAAAAGAACAAAACAACCCTCAGTTCAGTTCAGTTCAGTCGCTCAGCCGTGTCCGACTTTCTGCGACCCCATGAATCGCAGCACGCCAGGCCTCCCTGTCCATCACCACCTCCCGGAGTTCACTCAGACTCACGTCCATCGAGTCCATGATGCCATCTAGCCATCTCATCCTCGGTCGTCCCCTTCTCCTCCCGCCCCCAATCCCTCCCAGCATCAGTCTTTTCCAGTGAGTCAACTCTTCGCATGAGGTGGCCAAAGTACTGGAGTTTCAGCTTTAGCATCATTCCTTCCAAAGAAATCCCAGGGCTGATCTCCTTCAGAATGGACTGGTTGGATCTCCTTGCAGTCCAAGGGACTTTCAAGAGTCTTCTCCAACACCACAGTTCAAAAGCACCAATTCTTTGGCACTCAGCCTTCTTTATAGTCCAACTCTCACATCCATACATGACCACAGGAAAAACCATAGCCTTAACTAGATGGACCTTTGTTGGCAAAGTAATGTCTCTGCTTTTGAATATGCTATCTAGGTTGGTCATAACTTTTCTTCCAAGGAGTAAGCGTCTTTTAATTTCATGGCTGCAGTCACCATCTGCAGTGATTTTGGAGCCCAAAAAAATAAAGTCTGACACTGTTTCCACTGTTTCCCCATCTATTTCCCATGAAATGATGGGACCAGATGCCGAAATAACCCTACTAAGGAATAAATGGCTGATAGACTGTCCTTACCCACCCATCCCATGCCCCCAGAGGTTTTCCTGGAGCAGTTTGTGTGAATCTCTAAATCAAGCAGTCTTCGCTTCCAGTGTAAATATCAGAATATTTTTCTGGGGAGCAGAGTCAAGATTGTTATGACGTTCAAAGAATCCCCTCACCCCAAAACGCTGAAAAGGCACAGTCTACAGAGTGCAGTTCTGCAGGGCGGGGGAAATGGAGGGCGGAGGGGCGCAGCTCGAAGCCCAGCGCTTGCCTCTCACTCACCCCGTGTGACTGTCTGGGGGACAGGGCAGAGGGGCTGGGGGCTGCCCCGGTTTGCCCACGCACGTTCCCTCACACTCAGAAGAGGGGCTGCTCCGGGTTCTGCTTCCATGAATTCAAACAGAATCCTGATCTGGAGGCTGGAGCACAGGCTGCCAGTTGAGCTCCCAGCCCTTCGGGAGACGTGAAGGTAAGGTCGGTCAGATGTCAGGGGACAGCTGTGTTCTCACTGGGTCCAAGTGTGGCCACGCTTCCAGCACCCAGGACTCCCAAACTCTGGAACCCTCTGGAGAGAGGGCAACGGTCCTAAAACCATCACGAAAACATGCACCCCTGCCCAAGGAAAGAGAATCCAGAGCAGTAACTGCCTTCTCCGCCTCCACGGGGCCCTGGAAAGGCCTTGCTGCACACCGCACTAAGCGAGAAGATAGATGTAGCGCCCAGCACAGAGCCCAGAAGGCAGGAGGAGTCCCCATTAAAAGTGTCTCTGTGCCTCGTTGCAGCGATCACCATGCAGCACAGCAAGAAGTGCGCCTGTAACTGACTACGTGCCACTGTGGCAATTCTGGTTTACATTTTATTGATGACATCATTACACCCTTTATGTAAGTTCAGAGCTTTTCTGCTTATGCAGCATGGTCATTGGTTCCTAACCTTCAAAAAAAATGCAAGAAAACATCTGAGGAAAGAACAGTTTAATGGTTTAACAAGGCATTAAAAAAAAAAAAAAA
>SJYX01012128.1:269057-333229 GCA_006410675.1 Oreotragus oreotragus
TTACACTGCAGCCAACAATCACAACTGTCACTTCGTACAAAGAAATGGTCCCATTCCCATCTTCTAACTGTATGGGCCTTTTGCTAGTAACATGCGTATTTCCCATCACATTGAGAAAGATAAAACAGAACTGGTAATAAGAATCCTGAAGTTGGTTAGAATCACCAGGTTTGCAAAAATATTGACATTTATTAAACTGTCATTTAATAAATTGACATTTGATTTCCAAACCATTTTAAAACTTTCATATTTTGGAAATAAAATGATTCTTAATTTTCAGAAAGAATTAATGGCCTAGAATTTTGTTATCAAGCCAGGTGAATTTCAATTATTCATTTTAAAAATTTAACACTGAAATGAAACAAGAAGGTTGTACACTTTAGCAGACCAGAGCATCTAGAAAATGGAAGTGGATATTTGTGAGGGCAAAGTCAGTAAGAACTATCCTCATTTTAATTCTACAGAAAACGTTAGGGACAAACTCAGATTCAGGGATCTGCCCTGGGAAGCAGGTGTACTTGTCACCTCAACAGTATAAAGCCACAAGAAGGCATATCCCTGAGGAAGCAACTTCTTTTCACTGTTTGAACAGCTGTCCATCACTTTGGGAAATAAATATTATAGGTGCAAGATTTACAACAGACATATGATTCTGAGCATGATTCTCTACCACCTTACAAAACAAGAAAGAATTCTACCTTAGTTATCTACAAATGTTCAAGTTCTTTTTCAAACGTTTACAACAGAAACTTCCTATTTCATTTAAATGCCGCTATCGCAGGGAGCTTCTTTAGCAATCAGTATTCATAAATCCTCCCCTGACAGGATATCCGGGTCACGGAAAGTTACAGAATTTGCAGCTCATGACGTCACTGCCATTTCTCCCAGGACCATTCTTGTTACGACTCTACTTTCTGGAGTTCACCTTGTTACTCATAATGAAGTTCCCTGAAACAATCTAGGGGTCAGGAGAGAGGGACAAGTCCGAGAAAAATGTTAACACTGTTTCCCCTGGATCGACAGCTTGAAGCCAGTCTCCCAAGGCTTAGACATGACTCCTGCTTGCAGAGTTCTGCTCTGAGGGAACCAAAACTCCCTCAAGCTAGTTTTGAGAGAGAGAGAGAAATCCACACAGTTTCAGTGGTGTCTCATGGAATCCCAGGCAGGAAGCTCACCTCAGCTTCCCAAGGAACGAGGGACCAGAACAGGGAGGAAGGCTCTCTCGTGCCTGCGCTCTTCCTGTGTCTCGGCTCCCAACGTTCTCTGTGCTGCCTCTGCAGGATAGGACACCCCAGGCCTCCCTGACCACCTGGAGTCCACGTCTCTGGAAAGCAGGGCCTGCTCGACCCAGTCCGCCTCAGGTGGCCCCACCTCTATTACACACAGTTTTTGCTTAAGGGAAGGGCAGAGTCCTCCTTTACAAATAAGGCTGTAGTGAAGAATAGATACAGTTTGCACAGCAAGATCACACCAGTCAATCCTAAGGGGAATCAACCCTGAATACTCACTGGAAGGAATGATCTGAAACTGAAGCTCCAATACTTTGGCCACCTGATGTGAAGAGCTAACTCATTAGAAAAGACCCTGATGCTGGGAAAGATTGAAGGCAGGAGAAGGGGACAACAGAGGATGAGATAGTTGGATGGCATCACCGACTCAGTGGACATGAGTTTGAGTAAACTCCGGGAGTTGGTGATGGACAGGGAGGCCTGGCGTGCTGTGGTTCATGGGGAGTCAGGCATGACTGAGCGACTGAACTGAACTGATGTTTCATGTTTCTTTCTATATTTGAGGATACTTATGCAGCATAATTTTCCTTCCCCTCCCCTTGAGAATCTGCCACTTTCCACATAATCACAAAGAAGAAGCATGTTTGCAGGTTTCCAGTCTGTTTATCCCCCCAGATATGTCAAGAATAGTGTCCTTTTGACAAGCCAGGAGGAACCTTACACCTTTTTACTAACAATCTTCCATCTCCCACCAAACGCAGGGTTTGCAGCTTCAACATCTTAAGGGAAATCACCAGTGTTGGAAAACGGTTTATGTGAAGTACATGTTACAAAGATTCAATCCCCCTCAGAAATGAAGGAAAAGGTCCAAACGATCATAAGAAAGGGGTAACATTACGGTAATCGCTTACACCACGGGTGTGCTGTCTCCTCTCTGGGAAGAATCAAGCTTTGAAAGAGCGCCTGTGTATTATGCTCAGCACATCATACTTTGCACATTGTATACCTAAGATGATTTCATCCTTGGAGCAAGCCTGAAACTCTGTGGACTGGAAAAACCTCTCAGGGCCTCAGAAGGAGTAAATAATTTGCCGCCCCCCTAAGAACGGCACTAGTGGTGAAGAACCCGCCTGACGATGCAGTCAACATAGGAGACACGGGATCTTCCCTGGGTCGGGCAGACCCCTCTGGAGGAGGGCACGGCAACCCACTGCAGTATTCTTGCCTGGAGAATCCCATGGACGGAGGAGCCTGGCGGGTCAGAGTGCGAGGGCTCACGAAGTTGGACACGACTTACAGACTAAACAACCCCCCACCCAACCAAGAAAAAGGAGAGAAGCAGAGCCTGAATCTGACCCCGCCTGACCCCTGACCCGAGTGCTCCGCCCACTGCTGCACAGGCTGTCGTCAGCCGCGTGTGGCCCTGTGACCCCACGGACTGCAGCCCACCAGGCCCCTCTGTCCATGGGGTTGTCCGGGCAAGAACGCTAGAGTGGGTAGCCATTCCCTTCTCCAGGGACTCTTCCTGACCCAGGGATCAAACTTGGGTCTCCTGCACTGCAGGTGGATTCTTTACCTCTGAGCCCCCAGGGAAGCCCCTCACTAGTGCCAGTAGTTAGTATTTATGGAATACCAACAGGGGACTGAGGCTCCTGGTTCCCAACCCTTCACACACACTGACTCTGCAGTAAATATATGAACAAGCGACGATCAGCTCCGTTTCCCAGATGTAAGAGAGAAGCAGTCAAGTGTAAACTATAAGCCGTGGAGCTAGGTTTAGGACCCAGGCAGTCCAGCCACACGGCAGGTCAAGTCGTCTGCCTTCAGTTCTGCAGACACACGGGGCCTCCTTGGCGACACCTACTGTTGACTCAGTGTGCCTCGACTGGGTCTTTGCGACCGGCCATGACTCCAAAACAAATTCAAAGTCCAGTCCAGTTACAGTTGCACAGCTCATCTCCTCACTGCATGGGTGGAGAAAGGAAATGACAGTCTTGGCAGCCAGGATTCTCAAATCCTTATTTCACTCTGAAACAGCTCTTCTTCTCTACATCCCCTGACGCCTTGAGGCATGGAGATATGCTGAGGATGCGGTGGTGAGGGAAAGCTCTCCATCTCCACGGTCTGAGTGTGTCTGGGTAGAGGGGGCTCCGTATGAAAGAATGCTGGTTGCTCTCTTCTAAGAATGTTCCTTCCCTACCCCTCCTTTCAAGCACAAGCATATTTAGTCTCTGCGAGGAGAACTGTAATGGCCTGCGTTCCTCTAGAATCCTTTCCCCCCCTGCTTGCTCCATTAAAAGCCTCCCAATTTCAGGCCACTGCTGCACGACTGGCTTCAGGGATGTAGTGTCACCTGCCCCCTAGACATCGTGTCCAGGGGGCTCGCCTTGCAGTGAGCGCCACTCCAGTTGCGCTGAGCTGGCCACAGGCCATGACCTATGAGGGCCCTTGTGGCCATTTATTGTAAACTGTAGCTCGTGGGTGACGCTAATGAAGTTCTTCAAGAAGCTCGATTTGCATGACTTCATAGTTTGCTGTCTCCTTTAAAATCACTAACAAGAGACACACGTGGTCTTGATTAAGAATCTGTTTCCCCATTCTCTTCATCCCTTTCTGTTCAGAGAAACCATTTCCATTCCTCCCACTACAACATATCCCTTCATGTCCACCAACACCCAAACACCTCCCCGCTGACAAACTGCAAAAAACTAATGTGGCAACTGCCTCCAAATTTGGAGCTTTATATGCAAACTGTTTATGACATTCACAAAACTGGAAAAGAGCTACAGTAGTGCTGTGCTTCTGAAAAGATGAAGCCAATTTCAGAATCCAATTTTCAAGAGGAAATGCCGTGTTTGTTTCATGTCAGCCTCTGCTTCAGATCAGAAAAAAAAAGAAAAGCCAAACAAAGCAGAAGCCGTTGGTCTGGCTGGTTATTTCCCAGCAAAGCAAAGGGCAGATGGAAGGGCGTTCAGCACCCTATCTCATCTACCTCCAACGGCCTCGGAAACAGCTGACAAAGCTTAACCCCTATTGAATGAGGACCCACAGACACACACACACACTTTGAAATGCGGAATTTAAGTAATATTATGTTAAGTACACAGGCTGGGCTGCCGCAGGGCCGGGTGGGCTGCCCGCTCGGCGGCCTGACATCGCCCCGGGCAGATGCGTGGTGGCCGGGCCGCCTCTCCATCCCGCTGCGCTGGCCGCGGGCAGCCGGCAAGGCCGGAAGTCTCGCTGACAGCGGAGGCCTTCCGGAGGTGAGCCTGTGGCCTTTGTGGAGGTTCCGAGTTGACCTGTGCAGTGGGAACATGTGTAAAGAAAGAGAAACTCCCCTCTGCCTTTGCATCAATTCGCCTTTACAGGTGTCGATTACAGCTCGCAGCTACCATCATGCATGAAGAACTAACAGCTGAATAAAACCCGTGGCCACACAGACACCGAGAGGGGCCAAGAAGCACTGCCAACGTAATACACGAAGGCGTCAAATCACTCGAGATTCTGATCAAAACCAAGCATGCACGGAGAAACATAATTGATTTTTAAACGGCTTCCTTCCCCCTGCATCCAGCTTTCCTCTCAAAGACCATTTGTCTCACTGTTGGCCTCCTGAACGCTGCGCCTGCTGGTCGACACCAGCCAAAAAAGACGCAAGTGCTGACCAGCCCCATCTGCGTGGCCTCCCGCTACTGGCTGCTTGCGTCCAAGTTCCACCAAGCCCCCTGCCAACTGCTGGGTGGGCAGACAGCGCACGCTGGACCCCCACCATGTGGAGGGAATAAGGCTCAGTAGCCTAGTGAGCACGGTGCTGGCGTTCAGTCACTAAGTCACGTCCGACTCTGCGACCCCATGGACTGCAGCATGCCAGGCCTCCCTGTCCATCACCAACTCACAGAGCTTGCTCAAACCCATGTCCACTGAGTCAGTGACGCCATCCAACCATCTCAGCCTCTGTCGCCCTCACTCTGCTCCTGCCCTCAATCTTTCCCAGCATCAGGGTCTTTCCCAATGAGTCAGTTCTTCACATCAGGTGGCCAAAATATTGGAGCTTCAGCTGCAGCATCAGTCCTTCCAATGAACACTCAGGGCTGAGCTCCTTTGGGACTGACGGGTGATCAAGGGGACGCGCCTTCTCATCCCTGTACAAGGACACCCTGTGACTGCTGTTTGCAACCCCGCTGGGCACTGGTTGTGTCCAGTCTATTTCTATGCTATACTGTCACTGGTTAAAAATGTCCATGTTCTCCCATTCCCTCCATTTCCCAACTGAAAAAGGAAAGGAACCGATAAGTCTGAGTTCAATTTGCTCTGGCAATTATCGTAAAGTTCCTACTCCGAGGGAGGCCCTGCCCATCGGCGCGGAATGACACTCAGCCATCCAGGGTCCAGACAAAGGAGACCCTGCTTTTCTCCGAGTGTATTCAGCCATGTAGAGACATATTGGCCGAGATGCCTGCCCATTCACATCTTAATGGGAAAAAGAGAGAGAAGAACCCGATTTTTTTTTTTTTTAAAAAAAGAAAGATTATCAAGTGACATCAGACAACAAAATGTGAACTTGGTTAAGAGGGAAGAAAGGAGACTTTTTTGACTGCAGGACAGTAAATCACTGGCATCATGTAGATCCACATATTTTACGCTATCCAGCCAAATTATGCTTTTACTGCAGATAAAGGTTACTATAGTGATGCTGAAATATGGAGCTGAAGGAAGTCACGCTCGGAGGTTGGATTATATGAGCTTCTCTCATCTCTCTTCTACTTCCTCTCTTCCCTTCTCTCTCTCTCTTTTCCCTTCCCTCAGGTGCAGCTGCTGCTGCTAAGTCACTTCAGTCGTGTCCGACTCTGTGTGACCCCATAGACGGCAGCCCACCAGGCTCCCCCATCCCTGGGATTCTCCAGGCAAGAACACTGGAGTGGGTTGCCATTTCCTTCTCCAATGCAGGAAAGAGAAAAGTGAAAGTGAAGTCGCTCAGTCTGTCCGACTGTTAGCGACCCCATGGACTGCAGCCCACCAGGCTCCTCCGTCCACTGGATTTTCCAGGCGAGAGTACTGGGGTGGGGTGCCGTTGCCTTCCCCGTCCCTCAGGTGCAGCTGCACTTTAATTCAACCAAACGAAACTGTTCTGATGAAATACCAACAAGATGCAGTCTGAAGTGTAATTTTTCTGAAACAAGTAACTTTATTTTAAAAAAAAAAAGCACACGTCAAAAGGTAAAAAAATTATTACACTATGATGAAAAAGAAGTCATTTAAGAAAAGACTGAATAGAACTTTTTTCTTGAAACGGCATATGGAGGCTTTTACAACATTGAAAGAAGTGACTTTTTCTTACTATCTGTCCTTATTCTCTGCCCATGAATAGGAGGAAACTGTTTAAAGACAAGGTCACTTTCAATTCTGGGCCACAGCACATGTTCTCTGGGGCCAACTGTCCCCATCTTCCCCTTTCCAACTGGATCTAATGATGCTGGTTCAGCCGCCCAACACTCCTGCCCACTAGGAAAACACCTGACAGGCAGTCATGTCAGCGCTGCACCCATGACAGGCCAGAATCATTTCCCCAGCACGTCCCTCGTTTCAAAGAATACGTAATAAATAGGGGGAAGCTAAGTTAATTTTAAAATCTGTTATCAGTTGCTTCTCTTTAGTCATAATGGAAAATAGGGGGGGAAATTACAGACTCAATAACAACGGGCACGTCTTCCATTACAGAGAATGGTTAGTTCAATGGACGAATCATTAGCAAATGATCCCTCTGGCCCTTTGCAACTCCAGACACAGAAACACAAAGGAAAAGTTTAAGATATAAAATACACCATGAAAGTGCTGGAAAACTGAACTATAGTCCCCAGTGAGATTACCTCTTATGGCAATTAAGAGCCCGTTTGTTGGAGCATTAACAGCCTCAGGCAAACTCCACAAACCCATCCCTGGCTGCCGGTAATGACAGATTTCTTAGGGAGTATTATTTAATTAACAATAATTTGAGAGAGCAGCTCAGTGGAGATACTGCATTTACTTACTGGAAACGCTAAGCAATAGTAAGTGGGAAAGACGTGCAATTTGTTAGCCTTCCCATTATCTTCTGTTTCTGAAATGCCTAAGTAGCTGATAGGTATTTGCCACCAGACATTTTCAGCTGTCTGCGAGGCCAACATGTCTAAAGAACTTCAGCTCTTCCTGCCCAAGGCTGCTAACGGTCTTTTGCCGTTTGCTTCTGTTAAGCAATCCCCCAGGCCCTCGCATGCTCAGGGACAGCCTTCTTTGTCCCTCCCCCTCTAGACAAGGGCAACCGCCAGCCCCCTGACTTGTGTAGTGGGCTCCCTCCCACCCCCACCATCATTTGCCGCTCATCACCGCACACCAGCAAGGCCTTTGTTCTCACTCCCTGCCCAAGTGGCTTCGGGTTGCATCAGCAGTTTGGTGACTGGCTGGTCTCATCTCCCCCCAGAGAAGCACTCAACCCCGTGGCACTGGCAGCGGCGATGAAAAACCCTAGCCGTGGGTAGCCTTCTCCCCTCCAAGTGACGGGACTGATTCCCCACATCCAACGGCCTCCTTCGGAGCTGACAGTCACTTAGAGACCAGTTTCAGAGGGAGGACCACTGTTGAGTCGCTCTGACATTCGCTGGGGGCTGGCAGCACGACATGAACTCCGCCTCCAAAGGGACAAGCTCAGAAAAACGCAGGACTGGCCCACTCCGTGGAGTAAGGGGAAAAGTGAGTTAGAAAACTTTCCATGTGGTCTGCTACTTCTGACATGTCTTCAAGAGGTTTGGTTTAAAATTGGTCAGTGGCAGAGAAAGATTGTCTTGGGAAATGAGTGTGTCGGTTTAGTTGCGGTGGGAGCCAAACAATGCTCAAAGCTGGCTAAGACGGCAGTTTTAAATCACTGCTGGGGAGTGTAGTTGCTTGTGTCCATTAAAATTCTTGCCAACAAAGAATCTTTACTGTGACTTGATTGCTGATAAGCTTAGAAATGAACAGTAAGTGGAACATGGTGATTAAGCAAAACCAATTTCTTTTCATGACTTCTGAAAAGACAAATCTGAAATCACCCACCACTTAGCTCACGCTTACGTGTGGGAGTAGGCTGGGATGGGGCGTGTGTGGAGCACAAACGTCCACAGTGGATTAAGATGGATTGCAGGAACTAAAGACTTTTCTCTTTGAGTCTTTTGAATCCAAAGTAGCTTTCGCTCAAATAGTATCAAAGGCATCTGATTAAACACATCTCCCAGCAGGATTTTATCGTGGGGCATGCTTTATTATGTACAGTATAATCAGACTCATATAATATGGCATCAGCCAGTGAATGTCTTGTTTTGAAACAACTTGTGGAAATAGATTTTATCCCTTTCTTTAATCCTAATTTGATGCTATTAACCAATTCCATTATTTAAATTGACTATTAAGATTGGAATCAGCTTGATTTATCAGAATGCATTTCCCATTAATAAGGCTTTCATGTTAGTCTCTTTCTTTAGCCTTCATTTACTTTTAGTACTTTGAAGAAAACATTTGCAAAATCTTTTTCCTTAACATGGATGAAAGCATGTGGATTGTTTCCAGTTAAACTATTCTTAGCCTCACAGTGTAGGAACAAAAGCTTGTAGGGTTTATATGGGTTTCTTTTAAAGACTATTTACTGTATAGGAAAGATGAAAGGGGTTACATGAGAAAGAAAAAATAAATTAAATTTTGCAAAAAGATACATAAGAGCATTTTCCATTCCAGAGAAATCCAATCCCTTTACCAACATAGAAAAAGAATATACAGGGACTTTAACTGCTAATGCAGTTTCCACTAGAACATCTTTGTGACACCCCTATATGGTATTTAAATATCCGAAAGGGGGAAAGTGTCAGCATAAAAGCACGGAGGCATATGGTTTTTCCAGACAGAGAGCTAGCATCCTCTCTCACCACAAATGTTACCTGAGATCAATCAGCAGGTCATTTTAAAAAATTGCTTCCTTTACAAGTCAAAATAGAAATAGCCAGAATCAAGCATCATCCTCAACTGACTGCTCTCTAGAGAAGGAGAGCACACCAATTCTTTTCCTCTGTGTGTGTGTGTGTGTGTGTGTGTGTGTCGTCAGTCACTGTCGTGTGTGTGTGTGTGTGTGTGTGTGTGTGTCGTCAGTCACTGTCGTGTCTGACTCTCTGCGACCCCGTGGACTGTAGCCTGCCGGGCTCCCCTGTGCCTGGGAGTCTCCAGGCGAGAACACTGGAGAGGGTTGCCATTTCCTCCTCCAGGGGACCTTCCTGACCCGGGGTTAGAACTCAAGTCTCCTACACTGGCAGGCGGGTTCTTGACCACTGTGCCACCAGGGTACTTTTAAGTTCAACATTTCTCTTAGGCAAAAATGAGCTAAATGCTCTTGATATGATGTAAAGTCAACATTTGAAAATATCACCAACGTAAATGATTTTGTAAAAGACTTTCTGGCCCTTGGATTCCACCCCCAGCTTTCGGCAGACCCAAAGTTAAGTCCGTGGGAAACTTCATGCCTGCAGTCTTATGCCCCATCTTCTCCCCACTGCCCCCAAAAAAGGCAGGTTCCATAATCTCCAGAAATGCTGCCCCAGTTTATAAACTTCACTGCCAGGAGACCCATTTTTGTTTAAATCTCTTTGGCTACTAAGGCCATGTTCCCTCTTCCAGATTCCTAGGACATGTCCATCTTCAGTAATGAATTTTTAAAATATGGACGTCATTATCGAGCTGAACCACGGCTTTCCTCCTCCGGCCTTAGAGATTTTGCAGGTTTCATCTTAAGGCCTTGATGACTCCTCTGTATCTGCTCCAAGCTCCCACCTCGCTCTTCAATCCTCTCAGAAACTGGCAAAGCTCTGGTGAGGATCGCAGTCCCACCTGGAGGTTCCTTGGGATCCTACCCTTAATCCTACTTTGAACATCACCCTCCAGGTGCCAAGATGCTTTCTGAGTGAGAATGTTACTTTGCTGAATTGTTGTTCACATTTTATTAATTGAGTTCTATTCCACGTATTACTTTATTCCTGTTTGATGCCAACACTGTGCTAATTCTGAAGATACAGAGGTGACAGTCACTAACTTCCGAGAATTTACAGGGCTGGGGAGCCAGCTGGTGGAATGGACAGAGTGCATGAGGGCAGAGAAGGCAGGTCGAATGATTAACCAGTGCTCCCCAGGTGGGAAGCTGCTAAGCAAAGACGGGCCTGGGAAAGCCACTCACATCTGAGCAAAAGCGTGAGGGTGTTGAAATGTAGAGTTTAGTTTATTTTGATGGACAAGAAAGCGAGGGGAGCAGGGGCAGGAGATGAGTCTAGAATGGTAGGTAGGGGTCCGGTCATGTAGGTCCTTTAAGTGCCTTGTCAAGGAGTTCAGATTGTATCAGCTAAGAAATGAGAAGCTATTAGAGGCCTTTTAGCAGGTGAGCGCCCTGATAAGATCCCTTTGGCTGATTAGAGAATAGATTAGCGCAGGCCACCAGCTCTGAGGCTCTGCGGTGGTGAAGATACAAAGTTTAGAGCATGAAAACTGTGACAAGAGCAGCAGGACTGGAGAGGGAAGACGGGACTGGAGAAGGGGTTGGAAAGCAGAAACGGCAGAATCTGACAGTCTAAGAAGCCAGATACGGGGGGATGGAAGGAATCTGACTGCGGGATTTGACCTGGAGTGCCCATCATGCTCCAGGTTAGGAAAAAAAAAGACCAAGAGACCCACCAGAGAAAAAAGTCAGGAGTTAAACTGGGAGGCAGTGATGTCCACTGTGACTCATCCATCTTATGTTTGTTAACGAGTTTTCATTTCGAGTTGTTACTAGATTTTATCATGTTCATCACCGCTCCGTTTATATTCTAATACCTCTCCAAAGAGTCATGTGTCGAGGGCTAAGCCTCAACCTTTATCACCATCATTTTCACTGGCTTCTGCTTCGGTAAAATCTCTGCTTAGTGACCATGACTTTAGATATCCTTAAAATTATGAATGAATATTAACCACTTGATGCAGAACCTGCTCCTATATGATAGTACTTGTCATTGCACTAAAGCTCAGAATGATCCACTGATGACAATTCTCCAGTCAGTACTGAACAGTCAGAACGCACCGTCTCATCGGTGGCGCCTGAAGAAGGCATAATCAGCGTTGCGTGCGTCCTGCTCATGCAGAGCTCCCCCCTTCGTAGGCACCCGTCTCCGCACAGCCTCTTCATTCCTGAATGCAGACTAGTCGTTTGGACAGGATCTGTCCTATGTATGTTTTTTAAAGCAAAGAATAACCACCTCCCCACCCCTACCACATCAATCCCTTTTAAATACGAAAACTTACCTCTGCTATTTGAGATTACCGTTCCTCCACATTGAACTCAACGGCCCTGAACGGCTGGGCCGACAATGCAGGTGTGGCAGACTGGCAGACTGCGTCTCCTAAAGCGGCCACGGTAGTATCCCCGTCACACAGGCTCGCCTGGCGCTCTGCAGCCCGCCTGCTATGAGGTGGCACCGACTGCCCCTCCCCTCGTGTGTGTGGACTTGCCAGGGGCTGGCAACCAACGGAAGTGGTGCTGAGAGGGTTGTGAGGCGACGCGGCCTCTGCCTTGGAACAGGAGCGGCGGCGCCCACACGAGAGCCCTGGCCGTGCCCGCGGCCCTCACCAGCGCCACGCCGCGAGGAAGCCCGCGTGAGCCCCGCTGGAAACGGCACAGGACGGACCAGGCGAAACCACGAGGCCCCAGAAGCCCCCGTGGGCCCAGCCCAGCCCCATGCGCTGCAGAGGCCTGAGGAACCCCGCCAGAAGCCCCGGCCCGCGCACCCCCAAGCCCCCGACCACGGGAACCGCGAGAGCTAGTGAAGCGCTGGTTTCAGCCGCTCCGTTGTGAGGTGATCTGTTTCATAGCTAGCCAGCAATCAGGAATTAGCGCCAAAATAAGCCAGTACGAAGTCTAACGATGGAAGACACCCCTTTTCCTCACTCTGTGAGACGCGTGTGCCTCTCGATCCAGGCCTGAGCCTCGCTGGTGCCCTTGATGCTGAAACCACACAGGATTCTGAGGAGCCGGGAAGGGCTGAGAAGGCCCTCACTCCTGAGAGTCACAGGTCACTTCCTGAGGATCCCACTCTGCTTGGAAGAGTGAGGCCAGTCTGCTGTGTGCCATTTGGGAATTTCCTTTTTTATACATCACCTATTAACATGGTAGAAATCCTCCAAATAAGAATACAAACTTAAGTACCAACTCAACAATTCTAACAGAGGGCTCACGGGACTAGACTTCTGGGAGCAGACGGACTCTGTTTAGAGTCTAGATGAGGACCACCTCGCACTCTCGCTTGAAAGGGGGTGCCAGCTGCTGAGCTAGAGAACAGGCGGGACACGAGAGAGCCCAGAGAGAGGGCAACAGCCAGCCAGGCTCTGCCCACGACGGTGGCACCGTGACACATGGGGAGCAAGCCGCTGCTGCAGCCTGCAGGCCCGAGAGCCACTCCCACCATGCACATATGGTGGCCACGGTCCATTGCGGTGATCTGAGATACAAGTGGCATCAAAGTGGACAAGAGAATACTGGATCTTAGGCTTAAAGACAGTGCTTTCTACAACTACCTCCTCAAAAGGTCACTGAGATCTATGGATAACGGACAACATCAGTCTAGGATCAGCCAGTTCTAATATAACCACTTACTGTATCAGTTCATTTGAGATATTTCTAGAGTACAGTTCTTGATTTCTGATAAAACTGTGAAGTGGCCAGATTTTGTTTCTCCAATTGAAGGTTGTATGGCAACATGTGTTGAGAAGTTGATAACAAATGGTGTTTTTCAGAACAGCTTTTAAACCAATTCTTGATCTTCTTTCAAAGGCAGAGTTACATAGCATCCCTTTGCATGGGTATATCATAAATTTTAAAATCATCTACTGTTGGAAATCTATTTTAGACCATGTAATGTTTCAAATCCCAATTGCCTTGTAAGGTTTCCAAGCATCTCAAAAAAGATTCTTTAGACTACAAGTGATGCCTAAGTCTAGAGCGCTTCTGACAGGCAAAGGTTCGTTACCTTCGGTATCCTATTTCCTTAATTTTTGTTGCCTTTGTACTATTTACACACCACTTAATACTCTGCTTGTAAGAATAGATGGAGAAGGGAATGGCAACCCACTCCTGTGTTCTTGCCTGGGAAATCCCATGGACAGAGGAGTCTGGCGGGCCTCAGTCTATGGGGTTGCAAAGAATTGGACATGACTGATCAACTAACATATTCAAGAACAGATACTAAAATCAGTATGGAAAAATGTTAATTAACGCAAAATAAAAGTCCAAAGGCCTAGAATAACAATATCAAGCTGTTAAGTACTTTTTATAGCTTAAAAATACACTGGCCACTAGCCACCCAGTTAGTATTCATTAAGCACCTAGCATTTACCAAATGCTACAGTAGGTATCAAGGATACATGGGTAAAAGATACTGTCTGTATCTTCAAGGAGCTTACAGAATGGGGAAAAGAGAGACAAGTAAACAGTTACAACACTGAACAACAAAAAGCTGAGACAGCAAATGCATAAGGTGCTTTGAAAAAAAGACAAAGAGGGAAACACATAGAAAGTAAAACAAATAAATAAAAACAGAATTTAATCTGTAGTATTAGGCATGATGATCTAGGCATGATGATCCTTTAAAGAAGATTATTATCCTCACGTCTGAGACTCAGAAAGGCTAAGGAGCCACCCAATGTATCAGACATTGAAAAGCAGAGCTGGAAAAAGTCTCACCAAGCTGTCCCCAGCCCCACCATGCATCACTCCTGCAAAGAGAGGAAAGCACCTTGAAAGTACGTAGTAGGAGACAAGTTTCTCTTTACCTGTAACAGGATAGGTGATAAATATCAATGAGATTTTTGCTTTGTTTTCCAGGGGGGGTTTCTTTTCCTTGAACAGATTATCCAGTTGTCTTTGGGTTCATTCTTTACACATTAGAACCATGAAAGATATAACACCCACAATCCCAACATGAGAGTCAGTATTGTGTGAAAAGAACAATATGTAGGGACTGGTGGGTCAAAACCGTCCCCGGCTAAGGTGAAGTTCAAGGTAGCCACAGGAAGTCACTGACCAGCAGGCCCGGCCCCAGGTCTCGAGCCTGGATTCAGTGTGCGCATCCGGAGACGCTAAGAATTGCTCCAAGGGAGAGGAGGGAGTTCACATTCTTTATGCCCAAAGCTGCTTTGAAGTTTTGGACTAAAAAGAGAAGGAAGGTTCTTGCCTCTTTAAATAATCAGGCATTGAAGAATGAATTCTTTATCCTTAAGTCTAAAATCAAATTTATCACCTTGCCTCTAACTAGCACCTCCTCTCGACTTCGTGCCCTAACCCAAGCACGCACCTTCTTTCATACCCTTTGAGAGTGGGGTCCGCTTGCCAGTGTTGGAGACCCTGTCTCCTCATACTGAAGAGGTCTCATCACCTGCTCCGCCCTGACCCCTGGTCAAGGGCTCCCCCCCAGCTTTCCCTGGACCCTCACTGACCCCCGCCCCTCCCCACCCCCCTCCAGAAACACTGACACACGGAGATTGAACAAGTACACGTTTACATGCTTAAAAGCCTTTACCTGCTCACTATGGACAATTAAATATATTCCAAACACTCCAGTCGAGCAATTTTCAAAGCTACTAAGCTACTGGGCTTTGCCTACATGTCCTGTCTTATCCCTCATTGCCCTCCTGAATAGACCCCATTCTCCAGGCAAATTAAATTCTTCCTCTCCCCCAGACAGGCCCTTTGCATCCTGCACCTGCGCCTCTGCACGCGCACTTTCATCCACATCGACGCCTTCCTTCCTTCCGTCCTGCAAGGTCTGGTTCCGACACCACCTTAGACATCTCCCCCCTGCTAGAAACCACTTCTCCCTCTTCTGAGCGGCCTGCCGCAATGTGTCCTCGGTGGTTCAGTCGTGTCCGATTCTTGCGACTGCGCTCTGCCAGGCTCCTCTGTCCATGGGATTTCCCAAGCAAGGACACTGGAGTGGGTTGCCATTTCTTCCTCCAGGGGATCATCCCCATCCAGGGATCGAACCTGTGCCTCCTGCATCCCCTGAACTGGCAGACAGATTCTTTACCACTGCGCCACCTGGGAAGCCCCTCCAACCTGGTGTAGCATTTCGTTTCTCCCCATCTTGGGGCCTTATCACACAGACTGTGCTACAGTCAGTCACGAGCTGCTGAAGAAGCTCGCCCCCTGACTCACTGTGTGGCATTTGGCAATGGCTGTGGTGGAAATATTCACACCATGGTTGATTTCAAAGAGCTGGGAAGAGACGTGCAAGTCGGCTTCCGTGATCGTCGGGAGGGGCCAACCGGAGCACGCCGCTGTCCATCTGTTTCTTTCCAGAATGAGAAAAGAACACCTTTCCATGGAATTCTTGCAAAGACTAAATAATGAAGAGAATGCACATTACTCCACACAAGCTGCCGTGGAGTAAATAATCCATGCTGGCACTTCCGCGGAGTCTGCTCCGTAACCCCTACTGCTGCCCGGACCCCGGTGCCACCACTGCTAGGAAGGGCGTCAGGCCCGCACCGACTCCTGCTACTATCCCCACTGCTCAGAGCACTGGTAGTATCAGCCCCACTAAGGGCCCCCCAGGTGGTGCCCGTGGTGGAAGACCCCACCAGCCAACAGGCAGGGAAAAGAGGTGCAGGTTCCGTCCCTGGGTGGGCAAGAGCCCCTGGGGGAGGAAGCGGCAACCCACTCCAGTATTCCTGCCTGGAGAATCCCATGGACAGAGGAGCCCGGCGCTGTGGTCCACGGGGTCTCAAAGAATCGGGCATGACTGAAGCGACTTAGCACGCACGCGCGCGCTGCTCCACTAAACTGCAAACATCTTGAAGTAGGGAAGCGCCTACTATTTTTCAAGTGCAAGGCTTTTCCAAACACCAAGCTATGAGCTTTGAACATACTTTCTCCCTTAACTCTGACAGTCATCCCGTGAGAGTCTGTAATTATCTCCAGTTTCTAGACGGCCAACTGAGACGGAAAAAGTTGAAGTCACTTGCTCAAGATTGCACAGGCTTCCTGGTAACTCAGCTGGCAAAGAATCTGCCTGCAATGCAGGAGACCTTGGCTCAATTCCTGGGTCAGAAAGATCTCCTGAAAAAGGGACAGGCTACCCACCCAGTATTCATGGGCTTCCCTGATGGCTCAGATGGTAAAGAACCCACCTGCAGTGTGGGAGACCTGGGTTCAGTCCCTGGGTGGGGAAGATCCCCTGGAGGAGGGCATCCCGAGTGCCCCACCCTGAACGTGTGGAGTCTCAACCCCTGGACGGCCAGAGCAGCCCCTAGAAACCATTCTTTGCTTAAACCCATTCGATGCTCAAGTATTTATCAAATTAATAAATTGCTTAATTTTAGACAGCAGACTTACTTCCTCCCCAAAACTCTTCCTCCTATGGATTAATCTTTATGGTCCAGGGAAGACTTATCAGAATTATCCTACAGCCCGAACTTCTGTACAAAATCAAAGCTATAAAGAAAAACCTGAGTTGTGATTATCTGTAACTTCTTATCAAAGAAAAACTTTAGCCAAAGAATTACATTTAAAACATATGCTTTTTTTGAATGAACAGGCACAAATGCAATTATAGATGGCACATAAGACTAGAAATTAGTGAGCACGTAAGACGACCTTGAAAAAATCAAAACTGATCATTCTTGTCTAACTGCAGTCATGGGCTGAACTGTAGTTTCATTAGCTTGATTAAAAGTGAAAACCGGAGGAAGGGTAAAGTAGGTCAAAAACTTCTTGACTCCTTTAGGATTAAAACATTTACTAGATGCCAAGCATGTGTGAAAGGATCAGTAAGAATCTATTTGCCATTCTTGGAAGATGGGAAAAGTCAGGACACCCTCAACTGGAAAAATTGATTACAAAGAACTGGGCATGAACTCCAGCAAAAGGATTTTGAAAGCGAAAATGCCTTTATTCATGACCCAAGCTAGGAAATTTATAGCCGGAGGGGCAAGCTATACAAGGGATACACAAAACAGGTTTTATGATGGGACTGATCAGGTTTTTCAAAGCCAGCTCTTAATTACATAATTCAAGCTCTCTACCATTTTTTCCTTCTGTTCCTCTCACCCACATGGGGAGACACACATGCGCACACTCAAACTCACACACGCTTTGTCTTACATAAAACCACCTATCGTTCCTAAAACCTTCAGCTAAGCCGCCCTGTACCTCCCCCTCTGCCAGAGCAACCCCACAGTTCCATTTCTGAACATCTTAAAACAGCACTCCTTCGTCCAAACTAATCTGGTTGTGGGAAGGAGAGGAGAGCAAAGAGAGCAAGTGGTGAGAAAGGGAAGATTTGTGGGGCTGATCACGGCTTGAGTGACAACTGTAAGAGCTGAGCCTTTAGGCTCAAGTTTTCCATAGGTTTTGAGGGACCTGGAGGAGCAGGAATTCAAAGGAAAACAAATAAGCAAGAGTGACGACTACCTTTCCTAAGAACTCTCCATGAAAATTAAGAATTCTGTTTGATTTTATAAAAAGGTAAAAGCATAAGTCTTCTATTCTAGACACACCATCAACTTATTAACAGCTTCTTTGAAAGATGGGAGAGGAAATGGGACCCCACTAAATCTATGTACTGATTTTAAGGTATAACCCATTTCAGACATGTTAACTGAGAAGCTGGGGGCAGTGTCATCCATTAGGCAGGTAAGGTGTGGAGTAGGGGACGGGAAGCGAGTGCACAGCCCAAATGCAGAAACCCTCGTACCTGGACGACCTCTTCTGGTTCTGTGGTTCTGCTGAGACTCGGTCTCCTCCACAGACGGGTAGCCTTGGGGAGGCTGGTGAGTTGATGGTCACAGAAGAGGACTGGAGCCTCTAACCACTTAGTGGCTGCCCAGTTGAAAAGCAAAATGGAGCATCTGTAGGAAAAGAAAGACTTCGGGTCAGGGAGCCACAAACCCACACTGCACGCCACTTCCATCTGTCAGTAGCACAGGCAAGCACACACGGATCCAGGGGTGCTGAAAGCTCGCTTACAGAGGCGCAGAAAATGTTTTCTTTATGGGCTTCCCCAATGGGAGCCTTATTGTTTGTGAACTGTACATATTCACAGACACCCTCTTCGTGTGAACTTTTCACTCCAGTTTATACCCGGGACCACCGGTCCTCCACACTGAGGGGTTGACTCCGCAGTGAAACGTCCGTGTTTCTCAGGAGAGACTCTTGACTGGGAGGTGAGGTGACTCTGTGCGCAGAGATGCGTCTGGTTTCATGCTGACGCTCCTCGTGGCGCACCATCATATTTCCCTCTAATATCCAGGATCCTCGCAAAGTTCTGCCGTTCTTTTGAAGTCCATTATTGAGGCTCTTATTATAAGTAAAAGTGACAGCTTAAGAAGTTTAGCTGTTGGAAACCACAGCAACACAGCCTCCATTTACCACTATAAAGCATGAGGTCAGAACAGAAATGAACAAGAGAATTTAAAAGATATCCTGTAATCATTCCATGTAATATGCCATTTCACTTCCCTCATCCTTAGAAGAAGTCAGAAACAGAGGTGGCTGACTATTCTGCTTCCGTCGAGATGTCGTTTGAACTTTACTGAGTAGTATTTCCATTAACCATGAAAAGCTTGGGAAAACTGGAATAATGAAGAGAGAAATCAGAGAGAGACCATAAAAGCCCAGTTCATTTCAAGGAGAAAGCAGTAACCATTCCTTTCCCCTACATTTTAAATATCACAGCAAATTTAAGTAACGAAATAAACAATTCACTGAGAGCACACTTTTATGTACAACTTTAATTTCTTCCTACTGGGTTCATTACCAAGCTGTTTACTTTCTTCAGGCAGGATGGGAGGGGAAAAAAAGAACTTTTGAAAGACTCATTTAACACAGAAGTCAATTTCCACTAATGTTGTCTTCATGTAGCATACATGGTCTTTCAAAACAGACCTGTATATACATATAGTAGTCTCTTCCTTTGTAAGAACAACAGCGATTAGCCTACCATCAGACACATTATTGCTATTCTTACTCTGGAGGAAAAAGCATGAATATGAGAACCATCTTATTTATAATAATTGCAGACTGGTTAGTATTTCTGACAGAACCGATTTTCTCCTCACTTGCATAAACAACTCTTAATTGTGAAAAGAATAACTCTTCTTTAACTATTGGATAACCCAGATTTTGCTTTCTGAACAGGTAGGCAGGGAGTATTTTTCATGCATTCCATCTTAAGAAAGCAGGAGGAAAGTGCTTGCCAATCAGCTATAGCCATCGAGTTATTTAATAAAGAGTTCCCAGGCACTGCCGGCTTTGGAACTTTAGGTGTGTAACAGGGGGCAGGAGCGGGACATGTGGACCACCAGCCCTTTCACGGGGTCACCCAGGGCCCCACAGGCCCCAAACATCCAGAAGCCACTTCTGTGCCTTTCTCGTGAAAGGGAAGAACGTGAGTGCTTTGCACTGGTGTGTAGGAGGCCAAAGTGGGCAGGAGAGAGAGATGAAAGCAGAAGCAACTGAACAGCCTACAAAATATTCATCACAAAGATTCCACAGAATACCTCCTTTTCTCCTGAGCGCTTCAGATCATGCTTATAGGTAAAGATAGGAGGTTTTAATTGGAAAGACTGCATATCTAGTTTGTTAGAGATGGGAGAATAGAAGGGATGGTCTTAAAATTCCTCAAAACCTACTTAAAATTCCCTAAAATTCCTCTCAAAATTTCCTCAAAACTCATTTCATTCAGAACATTTAGCAGTGGGAGCAGGAGAGGGGACATCTGCATGGCCCACCCCCTCACCCAACGCACACGCACCTGCTCACTTAGAGCCCAAAAGCGACATGATTAGAGTAGCTACAGAAAGTCATCAAAACCACTGAAAGTAATGCTTAGACAAAATGTACATGTGTGAGACACAGGCGTTAAAGGAAATGCATTAGTATACATTTTGAGCTCTATCTTTGATAAGTGTGACCCCAAAAGAAAATTCTCTCTACTCTACAAAGTTTTCAAATAGTTCTTCAATGTTTCCTCATATCAAAAAGAAAAAAAAAAGTTTGGCTATTACAGAATTGGTCCGGGCCAGAATTTACTCCTCAATAATGCTTATCACAGACGCAGAGATCTGTAAAATAATATATATAATACATAATAATGTTTATATAGTCTTATATATATATATAGGGCCCTTTCACATATGTATATATATTGGCCCCAAAAGTGCCCAAGAGAGATGTTTCAGGCTCAGCTTCATCACTTCTACACGACTCAGTGATTTTTCCCTGTGTGGCTGTTCAAATGTCAGTTGGCACCTTAGTCATTTGCAGAACATGTCCACCTACACCGTCCCAACAAATTCTCATGGGTATCCTGTGAAGTAGGTGGGAGAACTATTAAGAGCACTATTATCCCTGCTTAATAGAGGAATCAAAATTCATAGACGTCAACAAGTCAGAGGTAATGAAAGCAGAATCAGGGGTCAAACTGTCTGACCCTTGGTCTACCGAACATCCGCGCAAGTACAGCCAGGTCTGTGTTTCCCAAGGTATGGAATACTCCCACTGAGCCTGCCAGTCCCAGGATTCACTCTGGCCTTTGTTTTTTTTGGTAATGCCCTGTAGTCCATCTCCTAGCTCCCTACAACAGCACAGCTAATTCTCACCAATCTTTTTCTTTAATTCATTTCTGGAGTTAAGGTTCCTTCTTCCAGAAGGTCTCCCCTTAGACAAGGATCAGTGAACTGGGTTCCCGTGGATCAGTCTAAAGAGAAAAGCAACTAATACTTGCTGAGCCCCTTTCTAGCACACCACTGTTCTTAATATTAACCAACACGTCACTCAAAAGACATAGCTAGCTTGCTTTCACTTGACAATCCATCTGCCTCTAGAGCTAGAACCAATACGAGACACAGCCTCCCATTCTGCTATAGAAGCTCTAGTCTCCCCCACCTTATTCCTCTTTATCAGCTCTCGTTCAAATGATTTCTTCTACAGAAATGAAATGGCACATTACATGGAATGATGACAGGATATCTTTTAAATTCTCTTGTTCATTTCAATAGTATTTGAGAGGAAGCTCACATGAGTTCTGATGATGACAGGTGGGAGGTGGTAAATGAGTTAGCATGAATGCATGGATTTTGCCACTTGTAGAAATGGAGCATTACCTAGTTGCACGGGTCTGAAATGGCCAAATAAACACATCTGTTCTAAGATGACAGCAGTTCTCCACATTAACAGTGAAAATATTAAGCCCACAGAAGACATTCTAACTGTTCTGACAGAATGACTTGAGTGCTGCTGCTGCTGCTGCTGCTGCTGCTGAGTCACTTCAGTCATGTCCGACTCTGTGTGACCCCATAGACGGCAGCCCACCAGGCTCCCCCATCCCTGGGATTCTCCAGGCAAGAATACTGGAGTAGGTTGCCATTTCCTTCTCCAATGCATGAAAGAGAAAAGCGAAAGTGAAGTCACTCAGTCTGTCCGACTGTTAGCGACCCCATGGACTGCAGCCCACCAGGCTACTCCGTCCATTGGATTTTCCAGGCAAGAGTACTGGGGTGGGGTGCCATTGCCTTCCCCGGACTTGAGTGCTAGGCCAGCTCATTAAATCCAGCCCAAGTAAAGGAAGAAAAGGTTGATGAGGTCATAGCTCAGGAGTGAGGTCACCAGCCAATCTGGCCTCATAGCAACAAAAGAAGTTTGGCTGATGAAAAGGTGTCCCCAGGGTAGAAGTCAACGTCCCTTTGCCTAAATGAGTCTTTCAGCTCGGGGGAAAAACAATGTTGGCGAGAACTCTCTCCTGTGCCCAGGGAAGCACATGACTGATAGCACTTTAAAGCCCACTGTGAATGATACAATGACTAACTGACCTTTCAGATCCTAGAAAGGTCACATTAGCAGCCCCTATCAGTGCTCCAGAGCTGAAGCAGTAGAGTGAGAAACTCAAATTCAACCATGAGCTCAGAGAATGATTAAAGTCAGAAGTGATCCATGGCTGTTTATAAATGAAGTCTGACTCCTAATACTATCGATAACGTGGAGTAAGCAAAATGTAATCATGGGTGGCAAAAAAAGGTAGTTAGATTTTGCTTTTGGTTTTCTAAGGAACCAAGAAACGCAGTTGGGCTAATGAAAATATTGACTATTAGTTGTCAATTTTGGAAATGAATCGATTTTTAAGAATGTAGGAGGTTGTCTTATCATAAATATTTCAAAGAGCCAATCAATAGTACAGCATATCCCTCTAGTTACCAATGTGAAGAAATTTATTCACTAGTTTTATTCCTGCTGAAATCCAGTTTTGAAGGTTTGGGATTGATTATATCAAGATAAGTTGTCTTATTTTTATCAAAATATTATTTACTACTTAAACATTTCTAAAGCAGTAAATGTTGTGTCGCCTTCATTTGTTGACTAGAAAAGCCGAATATTTACTGACATTTCTCGAAAACTTGCTGTAAGCCCACAGGAAAGAATCTAACATCATCAGCCTGTGTTTTCCTTCACTTGACAGGAAGTCGACTTCAAGCAGGCTGACTTGAATCAGGACCTCACTGAGGAAATATAAGTGTTCCATAAACTGCATTATTTTTTTATCTGGAAAACACTGAAGTGAGTGGCTTTGTCGTCCTGGACTTTACTTTCTGAAAACCTGGCCATCCCATGTGGACCTCTGGTAGAATGAGCAATGCAAAGCGCTGGCTTGGACTTGGCATGTCCTTGTACTTCTGGGGATTGATGGACCTTACAACCCCTGTTCTCTCGGGCACACCGACACCGCCAGGCCGACTAGAAGCGTTCCTGTCAGACAAGCCACAGCCACACCCGCGGACAAAGAGGAGCTGGGTTTGGAACCAGTTTTTTGTTCTGGAAGAATACACTGGAACTGACCCTTTGTATGTCGGCAAGGTAAGAGCTGCCAAAGAGGACGGTAAGCTATCCGAATACCAGCCATTGAAATCGAATAGGGATATGAACTATGAAGTTCACATGGTCTGAGGCCTGAGAGCAATTCTAAACTAGAGGCATGTTAAGTGACAGCTGCTGCTGCTGCTGCTAAGTCGCTTCAGTCGTGTCCAACTCTGTGTGACCCCACAGACGGGTTGAGATCTAGTTTTTGCCTTGTCGGATACCGGTCAGAAAGGAAAGACTTCTCTCCTTGTTCTTGCCTCTGTTCTGAGTGGGAAAGGGTAGGAATTGGGTTCTTGGAGGAAAAGACTTGGGTCCGGCAAGAACTGTTCAAGTCCTCACACAGGCAGCAGCAGCAGCCTCAGGAATAACAGGGTAAGTAAGAAGCTATCTGAGAAATGCAAAGGGAGAAGCTCAGGGTTTGCTTTTTCAAAGCACTTCCAAAGGTACTGCCTGAGGCCAAAATTTAATGAAAAATAAATAAATAAATAAAACAGTCTTCATTTCAGAAGATCCTAGCTTGTGCTTTAGGATTGCTGGAGATGATCAATGAATATATTTATGAATTTTACACTCGAAATCCCTTGATTTATCTAGCATCATTTCATTTTTAATCGGGGCTTTCTCCTGTGTTTACTTTATTTGGATGTTAATCAGAGGCCATTGTGCAAAAGCAACTGAGAGAACACGGGAAACAAGGAACTAATTAGAAAATAAATAATTCATTCAAATAACTTAAACACTTGCTTAGCACACAGGCCAAGAGTGCAGGTTTCAGAGGCAAACACATGTGGGTGCAAAGCCCAGCTCTGCCAATTGCTCCCAGAGTGACTCTGGGCGGGCCACTGAGTCCCATCAACGTGCTTCCTCAAATGCTGAAGAAGTTTAATAAGAGAACCACAGCTTCTCAGGAGCGGTCTACACAAGCTCTTTCCCCCACTTCCACCCACTTCTCAACCCAGCGAGGCTTCCCTGGTAGCTCAGCCGGTAAGGAACCTGCCTGCAGCGCAGGAGGCCCGCGTTCGACCCTGGGTCGGGAGATGCCCTGGAGAAGGGCTTGGCCTCGGAGCACCATGGACAGAGGAGCCGGGCGGCCCACAGCCCGCGGGCCACGAGGCTCGGGCGCAGCTTGGGGCCCGCCCGCCGAGCCCAGGTGCTGCCCTCCGCCCTGTCTCTGCACAGAGGCCGCGTTTTCGCGGCTCCTCGGGACCTCCCCACCCGCAGGGCTGACGGGCCAGTTACGGAACCGTCCCTCCGGGGCCTTGGACGCCGCTGCCCAGCCCCTCCTTCCAGACTCACGTTCTTCCCTCAGCTTCACGGGTTCACAGCCCCGCTCTCCCTCCTTCTCAGCCCCTCACCGGTCCTCCCTGCCCACCTGTGGCGTCTTCCCCATCACACCCACCCCCGGGGGTTGGTGTTAAACTCGCCCCTACGGCACGACTGAGCGACTTCACTCTCACTTTTCACTTTCCTGCACTGGAGAAGGAAATGGCCACCCACTCCGGTGTCCCTGCCTGGAGAAGCCCAGGGACGGGGGAGCCTGGGGGGCTGCCGTCTGTGGGGTCGCACAGAGTCGGACACGCCTGAAGCGACTTAGCAGCAGCAGCAGCAGCTACGGCTTTAAACCCCTAAAGCAATGAATTCAAAGCCTCCGTCTCTGCCTCAGACCACTCATCCAAGCTTCAGACGGAAAACCCTCCCGCTCCGCCGTCCCAGGGGCGGCACCGCCACCTCCCAGCTCCTAAGCCTGGGCCCTGCTGATCAGGCGGCCCCTCCCTCCGTCTCCGCGCCTGCAGATCCCCTTAGTCCGGAGCCAAACCAACCCTCCTCCGTCTCAGCCCCGCGCCCGCCGTCGTCTCAGCCTGCGCAAGCGCCTGTCCCCCAGCAGCACCCTTACTGCTGCCCGCACTTCCTTCCAGGCCACACTCCATACGTGGTCTTCTGAAATGTGAGTCAGACGATAAAGAATCGGCCTGCGTTTCAGGAGACCCAGGTTCGATCCCCGGGTCGGGAAGATCCCCTGGAGGAGGGCATGGCACCCCCCTACAGGGTTCTGGCCTGGGGAATCCCATGGACAGAGGAGCCCGAGGGGCTAGAGTCCACGGGGCCGCAGAGGCGGACACGACCGACACAGACCGCATCACCCTGCTGCCGGCCGTCAGGGCCTCCGCGCTGCTCTCTGGGCCACCCCGACCCACCCTCCTCTCAGGAGGTCTCCTCCCGCAGCCTCCCCGCCGGCCGCCAACACAGGCAGGCCGCCCGCCAGCGCCCTGGTCACCACGTGGCCTGGCCCCCGCCGGCCCCTGGTCACCACCTGGCCTGCCCCCCGCCAGGCCCCACCACGTGGCACGCTGCCCTTCCAGCACTCTCAGCCGGTGCTCTGACTGCCGCCCTCTCCCCGCCCAGACCTGGGGACGCGGCCTCCGGCAGCTCCCAGACAGGCCGGCTCTGCCTCCCCCGCACCATCATGAGACGCTCGTCCGGGCTCCCCTCGGGGTCGGCTCCTCGTCATGCTCGAGGGTTCATTTCACACCTAGATTGCCTTGACCGCCCTCTAAGGCACATCCCTTTTGGACTGTCTCACTACCATTAGGCTTTCCCCGTTCTAATCGCAACCTACAACATCTAAGCTAGTCGTCTGTCTGTATCTGTACTGCTGGAGTCCTGTGTGTGTGTCTGCAGTCAGTCGCATCCGATTCTTTGCGGCCCCATAGGCTGTACCCCGCCAGGCTCCTCTGTCCGCGGGACTTTTCAGACAGGAATACTGGAGTGGGTTGCCATATGCTCCGCCAGGGGATCTTCCTGACCCAAGGATCAAACCTGCACCGCTTGTGTCTTCTGCATTGACAGGCAGATTCTTTACCACTGGAGCCACCTGGGAAGCCTTGCTGCTGCTAAGTCGTGTCCGACTCTGCGGACCCCACAGACGGCAGCCCACCAGGCTCCCCCGTCCCTGGGATTCTCCAGGCAAGAACACTGGAGTGGGTTGCCATTTCCTTCTCCAGTGCATGAAAGTGAAAAGTGAAAGTGAAGTCACTCAGTCGTGCTCGATTCTTAGCGACCCCATAGACTGTGGCCCACCAGGCTCCTCCGTCCGTGGGATTTTCCAGGCAAGAGCACTGGAGTGGGGTGCCATGAAGCCTTAGACCAGACTGTAAGCTCTGTGAGGACAAGGATATCGCTTCCATTTCCTCCACAAGATCTAACACAGTACCTGTCACACAGACACGACTGCCTCGTACAGTAATAAGGATTAAGTAAACTAACACAGGGAAAGTGCTTTAGCGGAGTGCCTGGTCCAGAGTAAGATCTTAATGATCGCTACCCTGTAGTAGGAGTAGGATGAGGCCTGTAACAGACGCAGCAGCAGCAGCATAGTGAGTTCATGACGGGAATTAAGCAGCTCAGTAGCGCATGCCCAGTGTGCCTGCAAATCCCTGAGCCTCAGAGCCTGTGACTTTCCTTTGACCTCTCCCTCTCCTCCTCTTCCTCCGGGCACCTGTCAGCACATCCTGTCAGTATCTCCTTGCCGCTCTCTCTGAGTCACTCATCCTCTCCAGATATGTCCTCCCTGTGGTCCTCTGGGTCTTCATGATTAGATTAACTGAGCCGGTGTGGTAAGGGAGGATCTCCCGGCCCTCCCCCGGGACTCGGGCCATTTCTCTCCTTGAAGCGCCCTCCCACTGTGGCTCTGCAGTGCTCATCAGAGCTCTCAGCATACAGGGCAAGCACTGCCAGAAAATGAGCCTCCCCGCTGGGACAGCTCCAGTCTCACCCTCATCTCAGTCTCCTTACCGGCCCCGACACAACACACCCCATCAGTCCCTGCCCCAGAGGCGTGCGCTTGCTGCTGTCGTGCCTGGGACATACTGTCCCCTCCCCTCCGCTCAGCCATGTTCGAGTTTCTCAGGGTCCCAGCTTAAAGGCATTTTCCATCATAAATACATCTTCCATTCAGAGTTTCAAAGATTTCTAGCAACTCGGTATTTGTAAAACATTTCTCCCACCTAGACACACATTCAGTTCAGTTCAGTCGCTCAGTCGTGTCCAACTCTTTGCGACCCCATGAATCGTAGCACGCCAGGCCTCCCTGTCCATCACCAACTCCCGGAGTTCACTCAGACTCACATCCATCGAGTCAGTGATGCCATCCAGCCATCTCATCCTCGGTCGTCCCCTTCTCCTCCTGCCCCCAATCCCTCCCAGCATCAGGGTCTTTTCCAATGAGTCAACTCTTCGCATCAGGTGGCCAAAGTACTAGAGTTTCAGCTTCAGCATCATTCCTTCTAAAGAAATCCCAGGGTTGATCTCCTTCATAGCTCCTGCTAAAGTAAATTTTGGAAAATGCTTTTGTATTCAGTAATTGCTCTGTGTGGTTGTACAATTTCGAGCCCTCCTTCCTTCTTCCAAGGGTACAAACTGAGACCTCTTCCTGGCCTTGCCTACATTTCCCTGACACTACGCACCTAGCACAGAACTGGACATGCGGAAATGCAGAAAGACTAGGGGACCCGACGCCTTCCTGGGGGACCGCAGTGCTGTGTGTCAACCCCATAAGCATAGGGCAGATGGTTCAGTCATCGCAACAGTGCTAGGAAGTAAGTATAAGTCACCTCTCCTGGATAATTTAAATGAGGGAAGGTTCCGAGAGGTTACGGTCCTTGCCCAAAGTTACACAGAAGGTTAACAGGAAATCTGACACTGAACCCATGGGCTTTCTTTTTCTTTGGCCTGTATGTGGCCATGACTTTAGACCTCGCCCTGAGAGACACACAGAAGAGTCCACGGTGTCAGTGAGACCAGAAATGTAACCAAGCCTGTTCCTTGAAGGTGGGAACTCTCAGCCATGCAGCACGCTCCGATGCTCATGATCAGTGCGACCCTGTGGGTCGGAGCCCTCCAGGCTCCCCTCTTTATGGGACTCTCCAGGCAAGAACACTGGAGTGGGTTGCCATGCCCTCCCTCCTCCAGGGGATCTTCCTGACCTGGGGATCAAACCCATGTCTCTTCCATCTAGCTGCATTGGCAGGCAAGATCTTTACCACTAGCACCCCCTGGGAAGCCCGAGATCGGGGCTCACCCTGTCCTAATCTACCACCCCGGGACACAGGCCATCCCCCGCACCTCCACAGTCATCCTGACTGACCAGCTCTCAATGCAAGTCTGCGCCCTGGAGAGGGCCTGTTGCCGGCACAGGAAGGGAGGTGTGTACTCACTCACCCAGGCACTTTTCCCCCTTACTTTCTTCTGAAAGAGAGCTCATCCCTCTCTCCCAGGGGCATTTCAGCTTGTCACCGTGAGCTCTGGAAGACATCTGTTTAGAGAGCCTGCCTGAGTATTTGCTTTTTTCAGAAAGGAGTATGGCAACAATTATCAGCTGTAATTGGTATGGCCTTACAAAATCCACACTGGGCTACCCAGGGACAAGGCAGTGTCGGGCCAAGGCGAGATCATATTGACAAATGCAAAGAGGTGGATGCAGCGAGCTCGCGCTTCTGCACGATCTGTGGTCCCGAGTCACGCTGAGGCTCACAAGGGCGTGGAAGCTGTCTAACCACAACTGTGAGCACTCACTGCCTTCCTGGAACCATGTGAGGCACTGCCAAAGATGGCAAAAAGGAGCGCCATCACCCCCATGTCGAGCTTCATGTACTTCCCATCACTCGCTGCTCCTCTGGCTCAAGGTCTTCGAGATGAAAGCAAGGTTAGGCCAAGTAGGATATCCAGCTGCCTTGCTCTGTCTAGGATGACAAAGCTGTTTTCCCAGGAAGGGGTAACTGTGTGCTGCCAACCCCATCCCCGAAGCTCCGCGCCTTCCTCCGGAGAGCTGGTGCTCGGTTAGTGTGAGCTGAATTCCATATGGACACACTTAAAGCACATTTTTACTGCAGTACCAATTTGCTGAGTGACTGAGAGAAAAGCTGTTAATCTCTCTTCTTTGCAGTTTTTGCAACCAAATGTGCATTCTGTGACTGCTGCTGCTGCTAAGTCACTTCAGTCGTGTCCGACTCTGTGTGACCCCATAGACGGCAGCCCACCAGGCTCCCCCGTCCCTGGGATTCTCCAGGCAAGAATACTGGAGTGGGCCGCCACTTCCTTCTCCAATGCATGAAAGAGAAAAGTGAAAGTGAAGTCACTCAGTCTGTCTGACTGTTAGCGACCCCATGGACTGCAGCCCACCAGGCTACTCAGTCCATTGGATTTTCCAGGCAAGAGTACTGGGGTGGGGTGCCGCTGCCTTCCCCAATTCTGTGACTGGAGAACCTAATGTTCAGTTCACATCTCTGTGCTGGCTACTAGGCTAGTGTCTCTCAGCTCTGTATTCTCCTTCCCACACTCCATGGGGCAGGGACTCTGCACATCACAGCTCCTCCATTTCCAAGCAGCTCCCAGGTCCTGAGAGTGGAATGTTCTAGAGGGAGAACCAGAGGGACTCGCTGCTTTTATCTGTGGGAGCTGCTTCTGGTTTCTGGAACCATTTCCACACCCCAGCCTCACACATCCACTGGAGGGCGCCCCCTTCTCAGAGGTCGGAGTCTCAGCTCCATAGGGCGTGGGTGCTGGGTAAGGGGCACCTCTAAACTCCTGGAGCCCAGTCCAAGGTTTATGATAACAGCCCCTTCTCAGAGGCTGGAGTCTCAGCTCCACGGGAGGTGGGCACTGAGGGGGCCACCTCTAAACTCCTGGAGCCCAGCCCAGGGGGATAATACTTCCTTCTCAGAGGGCTCCAGCCCAGCCTCCTCCAAACATGTAGATTCCAAGAGCCCTCAACTCCTGTCCTTTGCTCCCCCAGCCAGAGGGGCACAAGCTGTTTCCTCCAGTTACTAGTTTTCATCTCGAATGATACCTCAACATTTTTCCTTTCCAACCCTTCATGTTAAATTCTCTCTGCTAAAATGACTGGTGTGGGATTTTTTCCCTGACTAGATCCTGAACTGATACAATTTTAGTTGACCCCTGAGTCACATGGGGGTTAGGGGGACCAGCCCTCCACACAGTGGGAAAATCCAGGCGTAACTCGAGAGTTGGCCTCTGGCCCATATCCACAGCTCCTCTGTACTCACGATTCTCTGAATCCATGGTTCTGCTCCACAGATGCACACGTAGGGCTGTTTGCAGTATTTATAATTGAAAAAAAATCCACATATATGTGCACCCTCAAAGTTCACATCCACGTAGTTCAAGGGTCAGATGTATATTTCCTAAAAATGAGTTATATGGAAGTAGATCCAGGCATTTTTCAGAGCTGGTACTCTTCCTGTTGGGCTTCCCGGTGGCTCAGAGGTAAAGACTCCACCTGTCATTGGAGACATGGGTTCAACCCCTGGGTCGGGAAAATCCCCTGGAGAAGGAAATGAAGACCCACGCCAGTGTTCTTGCCTGGAGAAGCCTACGGACAGCGGAGCCTGGCGGGCTACAGTCCACGGGGTCGAGAAGAGTCGGACGGGCCTGAACTGCAGCAACAGCAGGTCCTCCTGTCCCTGGGAGGCGGCCCCGCTTCTCTGGGAGGACGCCCCCCACCACCTCTCCTGCACAAGGACGCACAGGAGCTGCCTGAGGTGCCTGCCAGCTCCTTTAAGACGAAGACAACCTGCTTTCACTAAAAGCTTTGGCTCCAGCACTACACCCTATACCACGCGCTCACACAACCTCACCGAGCATCTGCTGCGCGGGAGACTCACACTAAGATGAAAACCACAGGGCTCCTGACTCGTCTAGAAAGTGCCTCAGATTCTGCTCTCAATACAGACAAAGCCAAAGATCGCAGATCCAGTTTCAGCCCGGACTCCATTGACGTCAGCCAGCCGAGTGACTCCCGAGGAACCAGGACCATCTCCTGAGCAGCAAAGCTCTCTAGCCTCCTGTTACTTACTAAGCACTCTCCGTAGGCAGAGCAGTTAAACTCGGCCAGAGATAATCACTACGATGCTTCACCTTCTTAAGGTTCGCAGGACAAAACTTTTTAGATGACAGCTAGAATAGCTCCAAACAACCCTCCAAACAACCCTGGGTATTTGCTCTAACATCAGCTTCAATTCTTTCTTTCTCCCCTGGATAATCTGCCATGCCCTGGTTCACTCTAAGTGAAAGTCCTATGCTATATGCCTTAAAACTACACATATTTATATCTACATATGTATAAACATATGTATGTAAACACATATGTATGTAAACACGCAGAAATATATAAGGATTTTTTTTTACTGAGCGACTTCACTTTCGCTAAACTTTCATGCATTGGAGAAGGAAAATGCAACCCACTCCAGTGTTCTTGCCTGGAGAGTCCCTGGGATGCGGGAGCCTGGTGGGCTGCCATCTCTGGGGTCGCACAGAGTCGGACACGACTGAAACGACTTATTAGCAGCAGCAGCAGGTGCTTTACATAAATTTCTAATGATCCCAACAAATCTTCAAAGGAAGAATTAACACTGTTCTCTACGTTTATAATACGAGGAACTCGAGAGTTATGAACAGTAAATAACTTGTCAAGGGCACTCAATTTATAACTGCTATGGATAGTGTTCAGGCCAGATATAGTTGCCTCTCTGGCCTAAACTGGTCCATTTATTAACTGAATCTCACAGGCTTTATCACTGAACTATGCAAGCCCAGCAACAAGGGTGAGTGGTGACTGACTACATGTAACTAACTTTTCCTTGCCCTCTTAGAGGACTGTTACAAGATAGCACAAAACTCCACGGTTCTTGCCACTTGCGTACGTTGTTTATCATTAGAGCTGCAAGAGTTTATTGCTAGGCTTGAAATGAGCGCCGTGCCCCTGGGCTCATTTTGAGAGTCATCACAGAGTAATTTGGGAGGAAATACAGCTGGATGGGCAGATAAAAGCATGTGCCTGCCACAGCCTTCTACATACAGATGTGAGTGAGCCGATCACAAGGCCAGAAACGGGTCCCACCAGAATGACAGACACCCTGACACAGAGAATAGCGACCAGCTGTGAAACTCCACTTTGATCCCTGCAAGAGAAGCAAGCAAAGTCCTACCGAGGGAAGCTATGGAACTGGGAGAATGTCGAGGGCCCCCGGAAGTCGTTCCGTATTTACAGTACAGGGCCACAGCTGTGAGTGAGCCGATCACAAGGCCAGAAACGGGTCCCACCAGAATGACAGACACCCTGACACAGAGAATAGCGACCAGCTGTGAAACTCCACTTTGATCCCTGCAAGAGAAGCAAGCAAAGTCCTACCGAGGGAAGCTATGGAACTGGGAGAATGTCGAGGGCCCCCGGAAGTCGTTCTGTATTTACAGTACAGGGCCACAGCCTGGTTTTATCAGCTGCTTCATCAGCTTCTCAGCCAGCTTGGACTGTCCTAAAGTATTTGAAATTCCAAAATAATTTACATCAACACTTTTACATTTTTAAATGTTTACACTTATCCTTTAAAAAAGATTAAATGGAAAGGCTGGATTCCTCCTTATTAGACTTGCTCCTATTGTACATGGGACAATACAATAGGGAATACAGTACAATACAATATGGGTCCTACACCCCCCGGGAACGCCTGTCTTCTGTGCTTCTCAGGGAGAGGACCTTTAAAAATAGTACTGAGGATACTGAATGTGAAGCGGAGAAATTTTGCTTATTCATCAACTTATATTTGCTCTTTGATGCAGCCATGTTCAAAGCAGGTTAGTTCTTTGTAGACATTTAAAACATTTGAGTGGGAAACGTCTTCCTGTTTGAAAGGAAATCATACACTTGTCCCATACTGAAAATCTGTTTATTTTCGACACCTGTTGAGAGGTCGGTGCTTTCCCCCTCAGCTTCACTCAGACATGGACCGGGGAGACGGCTCTATCAAATACATCCTCTCAGGAGAAGGCGCAGGCGTCGTGTTCACCATCGACGACACCACTGGAGATATCCACGCCACTCAGAGGCTTGACCGAGAGGAGAGGGCCCAGTACACTCTCCGGGCTCAGGCCCTGGACAGGCGCACGGGCAGGCCGATGGAGCCGGAGTCCGAGTTCATCATCAAAATCCAAGACATCAACGACAACGAGCCCAAGTTCCTGGACGGGCCGTACGTCGCCACTGTGCCGGAAATGTCACCAGTGGGTAAGGCGGGGGTGCACTGATCCTCACAAACAGCAGCCCCCCTCTAGAACGCCCTCCCGCCTCAAGCTAGAGAGGGAGAGAAAGCGCAGAACAGTCCCCAAAACACAAAGCTGCACCGAGCACTCAGACATGACATCGGCCACAGTACAGGCAGCGGCGATGCCGAGCCCAGCACTGTCGCCCGGCTCCGGGCCTCCTGAGTCGCTCTTCAGTCACGCATCTATATGAATGCACCGGGCCTTAGTTGTGGCGCCTGGCATCTGGGATCTCCAATCTTTATTGCACCACACGAGATTTTTAGTTGCAGCATGCGGGACCTAGTTCCCCAACCAGGGACTGAACCTGGGTCCCCTGCATTGGGAGCATGGAGTCTTAGCCACTGAACTACCAGGGCAATCCCCAGTTCCAGTTCTTAAAAAGCGAAACAAAAGATAGATGATAGATCTGTAGGCAGATAATATTTGATTCATAAGGGAGAAGCATTTTGGTATTACCAAAAGAGGAATGAGGAGCCCAAAGCCTGTACAAGTTATTAAGATTTTAAGACACAACTCACTCCCATCCCCACTAAAGAGGTACTTTGGTGCTAAGCGGTTATAGAAGCTTGACCTAGAAACAGGCCCTCCCAAGGAAGCAGACGTAACATTTGCAAATGCTTTAAAACTGCCCATTCAGGCTTGCATCCAGTCTTGAGCAGCTCAGCTTGAACGGGTGTCCACCGCCTCTCTTTCTCAGGGACTTCTGTCATCCAGGTGACGGCCACCGACGCAGACGACCCGACCTACGGCAACAGCGCCCGGGTGGTGTACAGCGTCCTGCAGGGCCAGCCGTACTTCTCTGTGGACTCCAAAACAGGTACGTGATGGGGCAGCTGAGCCAAAGGCATTTGTTTATTTTCTAATGATCTGTAACTGCGATTTAGGACAGACCCAACTCTCCATTTCAAGAAGTCTCCAGACAGTGCACTAGCTAGGAAGATGGTTGTAAGTGTCGGGGCAAAGAGAGCAAGCTAGCGCCGCCCGGGGGTTGAGAGCAGCGTGGTGCACAGAAAGCATGCTGGGACTGCTTGGAGACGCCCAAAGAACTGCCTCCGCAAAAGGACCTCCTCGCCAGCCTTCAAAAAATAATAATAATATCAATAATCCTATGGCTGTATTCATTCCCCAGGAGTAAGGGCTTTCAGAACCTCAAGAGGACCCAAGAGGACTGGCAGAGTAACCTGGGCTCACTACAGAACCAGGATAATTGGTTTTGAAACTAGGAAGAGCCTTAGGCAAATCTTCCAGTCCATCGCCACTCACCTAGTGGCTAAGGAAATCGTGGATGGAGCCCCAACAAAGTGCTCCTGGTTGTAGATGTCTCCCCTGACCTGCAATCCAGCGTTCTTCCCGCCAGTCCACCCCATACTAAGCTGAGAGCAAGGCCGGAATGAAGGGAGCTCAGAGCCTGGGGTGTGGGCCCGAGAAAGGAGGTGCTGAGTGGGAGGCTCTAACGGGGGGCCACCTAGGGAGCTGGGCGGGCACGGGCCACATCTAGAAAAGGACAAGGTAACAGCCGACAGGTCAATTTGCTTTGGGTATTCTGTTTTGCTTTCGGTTTTACTCAAGAACTTTGACAACAGAATGTATAGTTTATCTGTGAAGAACTCCCTTTAACCATTTTGAATTGGGCAGAGCAACTCAGATATTATTGCTATTAATATATAATAATGTATCATTCCATATTGTTATCTTGCACTTGTGCCAGACTCTCTCCCTTTTAAAATACATTCATAGATCTCACCATATTTGAGCATCCCAACAATCTTGTCAACTTGTGAAATATATGGAAGCATTATTACTTCATTTTACATACGGGAAAATTAACATATGGACCTAAGAGTAATTAACAAAAAAACATGAGTAAAGAAATTTACAGCCACAAAGTCAAGGCCAAACGTCCAAAGTCATCTTTTTACATGAAATAGAAGAAACACATTTTATTAGCAACCTGATATAATTTTTTCCAGAAGTCCTCAGGGGAACCAGGCATTCAGGAAATTATGTCATAAAAGTAGTATAAATTAGTAGGAGGAAAGAAAAGAAGGTTCCAGTTAGGGATTTCTATGAAATAGTAATTTTAACCATTCGACAAATGGAGGGAGGGGCCATGAGGGGCTGGAAAATACAGACAGGAAGAGGGTAGCATGTCCTTTACATCGTTAGGAGGAAACTTACATTATTTTGACAGCTCCCAAGGGGCATCTACGGTGTTAAGGTCAAAAATACATAAGAAGACAGTCACTGCCATGCCCCAGGGGCATTTATACCAAGAAAACACTGCATATTTCACGTAGACTGCTGCTACTGTGATGCGACACATACATTACAGGAGCAAAGCGAGGACAGGTTTGTGGCTCCCCATTTCTCCCCTTGGCATGCAAAGGTCTACTGAGCCAAGGGTCATGTAGCAAACGTGCAGTAAACAAGCCTTTACTCTTTGCCTAGAGAGTACAGAAGTCAACTTTTCTAAGTGGAAGCGTTAAAAGGAAGATCAAACATGCCCACACATCCTTGGCAGGATCAAGACAACACATTTCACAGGATTCTGACGTAGACCCCTCTCCCTAAACGGAAGCACATTATCATACCCTGATGTTACACACCATCTGGGCAAGTTCATCTCATATGGATGCTAACGATAAACATCTCAGAGCATCTTTTATGTCTTAAGTCAAAGAAGGCAGTGAAGCACAGAGCAGGCAGAGCCTAATAAAACAGACTGAACATACAACAAAACGAAGAGCAAATCTGAATTCCACCCCTGCTTCCAGGCACTGGGGAGGCAGGAGAAAGCAGCCTGGGCACGAGGCTGCTGGAAAAGGGAACCTCACACTAGCAGGGCTGGAGAGAGAGTCAAAGGGGAAGGATCTCAAGCCGCGGACTCGCGGACTAGGAGGCGCTGCTTCCCACCTGAAGCCAGTTTTGTTGGGTGGGACGGAGCAGCCCTGACGCTGCTGCAGCCCAACAGGCCCGGGTCTGTTGGAGGGCCGCTGCCGCCACCTCCTGGTCCTTCTCGGGAATGCGCGGTAGGAAGCAGCCCGCCGAGCCGACTCCGTGGCGGGGGTCCGAGTGAGCTCTGGGAGCTGCTGGCGGACAGGGAGGCCTGGCGTGCTGCGGTCCACGGGGTCGTGAAGAGTCGGACACGGCTGAGCGACTGAACTGAACTGAAGCCCTTCCGGCTGGAACAATCTTTACTCATTCACCCTCTGTTTGAGCATTTTTTTTTTTTTAAGCCAGGGATTCCCTGATGGCTAACTGATCAAGAATCTATGTGCAATGCAGGAGGTGTGGGTTCGATCCCTAGGTTGGGAAGATCCCTTGGAGAGGGAAATGGCAGCCCACGCCAGTATTCTTGCCTGGGAAATCCCATGGACACAGGAAACTGGCCGGGTACAGACCATGGGGTCGCAGAAAGCTGGACACGACTGAGCTCAAACGACACTCTGACCTCAAGTGTCTCTGGCAAGGCACAGGCAGAAGCCTAGAACCCAGTCTTCAAGACAGGACTGGCGGTTTTGCTTTTAAAAACAAAGCTCGCTTTCCTCCTGCAGGTGTCATTCGGACCGCGCTCATGAACATGGACCGAGAGGCCAAAGAGTACTATGAGGTGATCATCCAAGCCAAGGACATGGGAGGGCAGCTCGGAGGGCTGGCGGGGACCACGACTGTCAACATCACCCTCTCAGATGTCAACGATAACCCGCCCCGCTTCCCCCAGAGTGAGTACCCAAGCGGCGAGAGCGCCGCTCTCCAGTCAGAGCAGCTGTGCGGGAGGCGAGCGAAAGGCCGCTCCGAGTCCCTCTTGAGTCCGGTCACTCCTGGCTGCCTTTCTGACCCTTGCCATGCAATCCTCACATCACCATTTCCCTCCTAGACCCAACTTCCCAGAGCACTCAACCGGTGTTTCTCTATTTTTCACTATCATCTCCCTCCAGAGCCCTTTAGACCCTTTTTTCCTTGAGTGTCATGCCCTGACCGCTCCCCTCATACAACTAAATATTAAGCAAGAAGACTCTGTTGGGTAGGGATGAACTTTAGATTTGTAACATCTAAGTGTTTTTCATCTCTCTCCAACAAGAATCGATTTTTTGTACCTGTTGAGAATGCACGCAGGGAGACTAAGCCAAAGCTTGACGTGAAGGTAGTGACCCGTCGGATCACTGAACCCCTCGATTCACAGCAGGTCCTGAGTGCTTGCTTTGTAAGGGCCTTGGGCGTGAGGGGCACAAGATTCTTGAAGCGAACTCCGTGACTTTGTGAAGCTTCAAGTCCACTTGGGAGAACATATACTTGGTATTTATCAAAATTTAAGCAGGAAGCAGCAATGGGCCAACTGGTTAGTGCACAATGACAATAAACCAAGATGAGTAAAGACTTAATAAAAGGATGAGACTTCAACCAGGTATTAAATACTGTAACAGGTCAAACAGGAGAAAAAAGAAAACACTCTAGAAAGGGGAAGCTGCTCATTCACTTAAAAAATTTTTGTTTCGAGCAACATTCTAGATATGGGATATAAAGCCCTGGAAATAAAGCTGCAAATATAATTTTATGTTCAAAGATCCCGAAAATGAAGACCCGCTCTTTTATTGATTCAAATGTTCCATTTCTAATGGAAGTCACTGCAAAGTTTTTGAGCAAGTGAGAGATGTAAAGAAAGGCTAAGCTGATAGCCACACAGAGCACTGGTTGGCAGGAATGGAGGCTAGAAGCAGGAGAGTGTGGTAGGAGGCTTTTGGCGTGGTCCAGATTTGAACTGATAAGAATGTAAGGAAACAGAAGAAGTGGGATGGGACAAATAAGAAAACTGGGACTTCTGTCTTTGATTTCTTGGCTAAGGGAAGGTGGAGTCAAAGATAACAATGATGTTGTAGGTCTGGGCAACAGGGAAAAAGATTGTACTAATGGGAGAAACAGAGATACCTAGCGGGACTAGCGGCAGGCAGGCAAGGAGGGAGACAGATTCTGCCTTGCACTTGAAGTGAGTGATAGCAGGATACTCAGGCTGGAGTAAGGAAGGTGGGATAGAGAGCTATGACTGTGGAAAGGAGACCAGGAACGAAGATGTGAATCTGAGAAGCAGATTGTAAAAGGGAGCAACTGGGGACGTGAGAGCGGCCGACGCAGTCCCAGGTGAAAGACTCAACCAGGATCAAGAGCCACTAGGCTAAGACAGAGCCAAACCAGCCCATCTGCTGACGAGCCACACCCTGGGCCAGCCACTCGTCTATGTAAAAACAGGAGTAACATTCAAACATTTACACACAACTGGCCTCCATAACGTCCCGTGAGGCTTCATGAACCCGGAAGACAAGATACCGGACGAGTGTTTTACAAGTGACACGAACAAGGAGGTTACCAAGTCGACTGCTCGTACAGCTCAGAAGACTAGAGCATCATGAAACAGTTTATGAAATGACATGCGGGTTGGCTTCTTACGTGCTCTGCTGAACCACCTTTACCATTTCATGAACGGCTCACACTGCGCACACTAGACTACAGATTCTTGAACATCCCCGGGCTGTCCTCTGGCTTTGTAATCTGACACTAGACAGATCTCTGAGAAGGCAGAAAGAGAAGAAGCGCAAAGCTATCACACAGTTCATATAGATTTGGACCTATTGTAGGAAAGTTATATTGAATCCTGCTTTCCTTCTTTTTCACAAATATTATCATAACTAATTAGGGGTTGTTGACACAATGACAAACTTCCTATTTTATACTGAAGAAGCTCAGTCGCCTTTAATTTAACCAAATATAATGGAATATCAAGACCTCAGGCTACTTCTAATATAACGCATTATGTGCAGAACTTACATGGACAAGCCGTTTGTCGCCCAGCTTTCCTGGAGAAAGCTGCTTCTCCCAAACCTGTCCTGCAGCAGCAAAGGCCGCTCCATCAACAGCTCTGGAAGCGAATGCAGAGAGATCACGAGATCCAAGCGCCCGCAGCTCAGCAGACACGAGCGCTCCCTGGCTCACGCCGGAAGAACAGGCATCGTTTCTCCTCCCGTGCGAGGGAGGCTGCAGAGCGCTGGCTGGCTGCCGTCAGCCCCCGGTCGTTGTGAGAAGGCAGCGCTCACACCCCGACTTCCCAGGGCCACACCCCACAGCCCGCAATGCGCAGCAGAACCAGAGGCGCCGTGTGCGCACCGAGAAGGCGGTTGTTGGACCGAGTCTGTCGTCATCCACACCACGACCGACACAAGAGTGAGGAGCATCCAAGGGCTGAGCCCCAGAGGAGGCAAGTTAATGGCAATGCTGCTCCGTGCAGGCGAACATGAACCGAACGAGCGGATTCGGGCTATCGGGTTGAAAAGCACACCACCGGCCCTGAGCTCGCCACACAGGTGAGGACTCTGGCGGCATCGTCTCCCAGAAAAGAGGGGCAGCACCGCGACGTGTCCGTGGAGAAGCCGCCGGGGCGCAGGCGCCAGCGCAGACGCCCCGAGGGCCGGCCGGCACAGAGGCCGGCAGCGCGGGGCCCCGGGGCCGGGCCTCTGCAGGGCGCTGGTCAGCACCGAACGTGGGCAGCCGGTCGCAGACGGGCGCTCGGCGCGCCGGCCGGGCCACGGAGGCAGGCACAGAGAATACGCACACGCTCTGTGACCACATCAGAATCAGCCCTGGGGCCAGTGCATCAGGAAGGGCTCAACGGCTGGAAAGCAGGGCGCTCCCTACCACCCGGGAGGCACAGTCACTGAGGTAAGCAGTATCTTTGCTTTCGTCCTGTGCTTCTCCCAGGATTAGGATCGACGGATTTTGGCCCCTCCTCATCCAACATCCAGTGCAGGCTATGACCCAGTAACGTCTGCTTAGCCCTCTGGATCTCAGTTTTTTCACCGGTAGAACTCAAGTTTTAACTTTGGATGATGAAAAAGATGTTTTGCACAGCGTGAGGCTTTTTGTGTGTGTAGTGACAGGTTACAAAAACTGCATGTTCTGACTTCTTCACAGAACATTACCAGATGAGTGTGTTGGAATCAGCTCCGGTTAGCTCGACTGTGGGGAGGGTGTTTGCCAAGGACCTGGATGAAGGAATCAACGCGGAAATGAAGTACACGATCGTGGATGGGGACGGGGCGGACGCATTCGACATCAACACGGATCCCAACTTCCAAGTGGGCATCATAACCGTCAAGAAGGTAACCGAGCTCCTTCCAGGTCATTTCCGGGGAGGCTTTGAGCGTGTATGCGGCATCAGTAAGGACGGTTACATTATTAATGGCATTGCTCTCAGCCCTCTGGTAAACACGCTCCTATCATTAAGAAAGAAAAACCTCTTGGACTTTCCTGACAGTCCAACGGTTAAGACTCCAGCTTACAAGGCAAGGGCATGTGCCGGCTCAGTTGCTCAGTCGTGTCCAACTCTTTGCGACTGTAAACCCCCAGGCTCCTCTGTCCATGGGATTAGCCCAGCAAGAATACTTGCCTGGGATGCCATTTCCTTCTCCAAGGGATCTTCCCAACTCAGGGATTGATCTACCCACATCTCCTGTGTCTCCTGCACTGGCGGGCGGGTTCTTTACCTCTAGCGTCACCTAGGAAGCCCGAGGGAAGGTTCAATCCCTGTTCAGGGAACTAAGGTCCTATGTGCTGCCCATCAAGGCCAAAAACACAGACAAAACAACAAAGAAAACCCCTTACTCCTTTTGTTCACATGTAAACACTGACTAGGTCATCGTTTTATAGGTTTCAGTTCAGTCGCTCAGTTGTGTCCGACTCTTTGTGACCCCACGGACTGCAGCACGCCAGGCCTCCCTGTTCATCACCAACTCCTGGAGCTTACTCAAACTCATGTCCATTAAGTCGGTGATGCCATCCAACCGTCGCCCCCCTCTCCTCCTGCCCTCAATCTTTCCCAGCATCAGGGTCTTTTCAAATGAGTCAGTTCTTCATCAGGTGGCCAAAATACTGGAGCTTAAGCTTTAATATCAGTCCTTCCAGTGAACACCCAGGACTGATCTCCTTTAGGATGGTCTGGTTGGATCTCCTTGCAGTCCAAAGGACACTCAAGAGTCTTCTCCAACCCCCAGTTCAAAAGCATCAATTCTTCGGCGCTCAGCTTTCTTTATAGTCCAGCTCTCATATCCATACGTGACCACTGGAAAAGCCATAGCCTTGACTAGACGGGCCTGTGTTGGCCAAGTGATGTCTCTGCTTTGCAACATGCTGCCGAGGCTGGTCACAGCTTTCCTTCCCGGGAGCACGCTTCTTTCATGGCTGCAGTCACCATGTGCAGTGATTTTGGAGCCCAAGAGCCCAAGACAAAATGTGGTCCACTGGAAAAGGGAATGGCAAACCACTCCAGTATTCTTGCCTTGAGAATCCCATGAACAGCATGAAAAAGCTCACTACTTAGCCACTTAGAAAAAAAAAAAAACCTTGTCATAGCTTAATTCCCTAACAATGTTAATGACTTAACCAATATCTACATTTGAATAACCTCATTTTTACCACAGTAAACTATAAATAACAATAAACTAAACTATCCTATTACTATTAACCAATAAATAACAGGCAGGGATTTTTAAATTCCTACATGAAGACCCACGGATGCTAACTGGGCTTGGAAAGGCTTTTATCAAGCATAGCTGCCGAGCGATGTTACCACCTGAAACTCTGCTTCATAGCATTCATAGCAAGTTAATCCGTTTCCTTCACGTAAGCTATCGATTCTGTGGCATAGAGCACATACGTATATACTCAGCTGAAAGACAGAACCTAATAAAATTAAAGTTTTAACATCCTAATATCTGATAAAATATATTAATTCAAAAAAGTATGGGTTTAATCTTCCTTTTCTTCTATTTCAAATACACTTTAAAACCCAAGATATCTTAAATTATTTCTTCAATAAACATCTGTTAAGTGCCTACCTACGTGCCAGGCACTGCATTTACTGGAGAAAGTAAATAAAATGACCCAAAACCTCTGCCTTCTTGAAATTTACATTCTATAAGGGGAAGATTATCAAAATAACAAGTAAGTCAATAAAGTAGTATTTTAGAAAGTAGTAAGTGCTGTGCAGGAGGGAGTGAGATCAGACGAGTCAACATGACTTCAAGTTTAATTTCATGCTTGGGATTGGCCTCATGTAGAAGTGACATTCATGCAAAGACTTAAAGTGGGCAGAGTCGGGACGTCCCTGCTTGTCCAGTGGCTGACAGTCTGTGTTCCCAATGCAGAGATCCTGGTCAGGGAACTAGATCCCACGTACTGCAAGCAAAGATCCCTAGGCCACAACCAGGACCAGGTGCAACCAAATGACTAAATATACATAAAAAAGGAAGAAGTAGGCAGAGCTGCAGCACAGCGTTGGGCAGACTGACGAGGCACAACCCTAGGAGGAGCCCCACAAATGACTATCAGTGAGAACTCTGACGGCAGCCCTGTGGACGAGGCAACGGGCAGCTAAAGAGTTCCAGACACAGGTTCGGCCAGAGCACTGACCTTGAGACGGCACTTGGCCTGGCTTGTTCCAAGAACAGAAAGGGGCTTTCTAAGGTTCCAGCGGGACACTAGCAGGAGATGAGGTCAGAAAAGGAACAAGGGGGCCGGGCTGTGTTAGGACCGTGTATGCAGATGGAAGGACGCTGGGTTTTTATCTGACTAAAGCAGAGAACTGGAGGATTTTAACAGATGTGTGACATCATTGGACTTCTACTATGAAATAATTACTGTGTAATCTGTGTTGGGAAAAGACCATAAGGGGGCAAGAATGGAAATGGGGAGAGCGGCTGGGGTGCTATTGTGATAATCCGGGTAAGAGAGGATGATGGCTTGGTCTAGGGTATTGGGAACGGAGGCAGTGAGAAGTGGTCAGAATCTGAATATCTGACTAACAGTCCTCCTCTTTTTCTTTCAATCCATTGGGAAGAAAAAGAGGAGTCAGCTGAGCAACAGAGAGAACAGAGCTGGCACTGAGTGAGACGGGGAAGTATTTGGATTCAGTTCTGGGCATGTTGCATTTGCAATGTCCACTAGACACCTAAGTGGAGATACATAGTCGCTCTTGGTTATAAGAGTCTGGAATTTGGAGAGGAGTTCTGAGTGAGAAATATAAATTTGAGAGTCATAAACGGTACTTAAAGCAAGTAAATAATAATAATAATATGCCAAGGGGTTGAGCATCACTAGAGAAGAGAGCAGTGAGGTCAGCCCTGTGACACCCCAACGTGGGGAGGTCAGGGAGGGCAAAGACAAGCAAGCAGACTGAGGCGGGGAGGCCAGGCAAGCAGAGGAGACTCAGGGGCCGCGGGGTCCTGGAACGCAGGGAGACGCTTTCCAAGCGAATAAGGCGACTGCCTGCCTGTGACAGACGCTGCTCAAGGACGCTGAAGAGCCCTGCACCCGTCACGGGCTTTAGGAGCGTGGAGACCGCTGATGGCCCTGACAAAAGCAACGGGGGCGTAGCAGACTGTGGCACAAGCTCACGTGTTAGCAGCAACCTCACTCTGTGCTGTGCCACAGAGCTGAGCGAAGGCCGCTTTAGGAGGGAAGAAGGGAAGAGCTCACGTTCGCCCTGTATTTGCTGGAAGTGCAATCCAGTACACAAAAGGACAGATGCATCCAGCCTTCCTCAACCAGAGATCTTTGTGACTGGCACACAACGACCTCAAACCGGGCAAAACGCTGACGTTAATTTGAGGATTATCATAGACATTTGGATGTATTTAAATATTGCAGTTTATTTTATTCATATTCTTTGAGGATTAATAAAAACTCTAAAAGGTCATTAGAAATAATACAGAGTCAATGTGTGATAAGATTAAGAAGGTCCCCCCATTACGTCAGCCGCTCAGTCCTGTCCCCATTACGTCAGTCAGCTCAGCCGCTCAGTCCTGTCCCCATTATGTCAGTCAGCTCAGTCCTGTCCCCCCATTACGTCAGTCAGCTCAGCCGCTCAGTCCTGTCCGACTCTTTGTGACCCCATGGACTGCAGCACACCAGGCCTCCCTGTCCTTTACCATCTCCCAGAGTTTGCTCAAACTCCTGTTCATCAAGTTGGTGATACCATCCAACCATCTCATCCTCTGTTGTCCCTTTCTCTTCCTGCCTTCAATCTTTCCCAGCATTAGGGTCTTTTCAAATGGGTCAGTTCTTCATCAGGTGGCCAAAATATTGGAGTTTCAGCTTCAATATCAATCCTTCCAATGAATATTCAGGACTGATTTCCTTCAGGATGGACTGGTTGGATCTCCTTGCAGTCCAAGGGACTCTCAAGAGTCTTCTCCAACACCACAGTTCAAAAGCATCAGTTATTTGGTGCTCAGCTTTCTTTATAGTCCAACTCTCACATCTATACAGGACTACTGGAAAAACCACAGGTTTGACTACACAGACCTTTGTTAGCAAAGTAACGTCTCTGCTTTTTAATATGCTGTCTAGGTTGGTCATAGCTTTTCTTCCAAGGAGCAAGTATCTAATTTCATGGCTTCAGTCACCATCTAAGTGCAGTGATTTTGAAGCCCCCCCAAAATAGTCTCTCAGTTTCCATTGTTTCCCCATATATTTGCCATGAAGTAATGGGACTGGATTCCATGATCTTAGTTTTTGAATGTTGAGTTTTAAGCCAGCTTTTTCATTCTCCTCTTTCACTTTCATCAAGAGGCTCTTTAGTTCTTCTTCACTTTCTGCCATAGGATAGTGTCATCTGTGTATCTGAGGTTATTGATATTTCTCCTGGCAATCTGGATTCCAAATTGGGCTTCATCCAGCCCAGCATTTCGCATGTAAGTTAAATAAGCAGGGTGACAATATACAGCCTTGACGCACTCCTTTCCCAATTTGGAAACAGTCTTTTGTTCCATGTTCAGCTCTAACTGTTGCTTCTTGACCTGCGTACGGATTTCTCAGGAGGCAGGTCAGGTGGTCTGGTATCTCCATCTCTTGAAGAATTTTACAGTTTGTTGTGATCTACACAGTCAAAGGCTTTGGCATAATCAATAAAGCAGAAGTAGGTGTTTTTCTGAACTCTCTCACTTTTTCAGTGATCCAGTGGATGTTGACAGTGTGATCTCTGGTTCCCCCTATGTGGCATGCCTCAAGTTATAAATTAATAATACACTGCTTACCATGACTGGTAACTATCAACAAGGTAAAAGTTCAAAGTTGTGGATAATTATTGTTTCTTTAAGGCAAAAATTATCTTTAAAAAATTAAGCAAAGAAAGAATTTTTGAGGTTTCAGTATATTTTAAATTTTATATCTTAAAATATTTAATCAACTCTTTGCAATCCCGTGGACTGTAGCCCACCAGGTTCCTCTGTGCATGGATTTCCTAGGCAAGAGTATTGGAGTGGGCTGCAGTTTCCTACCCCAGGGGATCCTCCTGACCGAGGGACAGAAGCCACGGCTCCTAAACTGCAGACACATTCTTTGCCATCTTCTGCAGGCAGAGCCACCAGGGAAGCCCCCTTAATAAGAACACAATACTATTAATTTATATCAAATTATTAGAACGTATCTTAGACCTTACTGTAAGCCACTAATTACAAAAATGTTAACTATTACAATTTTGTATATGAGATTGGTCACAGTGTTATGGCTGAATCTGAAAGGAATCTCAAAAATCTCAGCTCCCTTACTGGAGAAAAGATTAAATTTCATAAGACAGAACACTGTCTTTCACTGTCATTGCTAAAACTAGATCCATGTTTAATCAAAATATTTATCCGTTTTGCCAAGGTCACTGGGATTTCTCTTCTGAACTTATGAGGTGTCAGAAAATGGAATTAAGAGAGAGGTCAATAATTTGAGTAGATGGACAAGTCAAATATAATAAATACTTTAGAGGCTAGTGACTAATCAATCTATACTTTTGGAACAACAGTCACTCAGATGCTCAATCCACACCCATCTTGGTACTTTATCATTAATAATGTCATGTAAAATTGAAACAAAAGTTCTGCTTTTGATTTATTTCTCTCAGGCCTATTATTTGTCTAAAATAGCAGATACTTTTTCGAAAAGAGAAATTAAGTTGAATGGATAGAATTGGATCCTCATAAAGCCACGGTGATCACTCCTCAGAACCTTGGGTCTTTTTGGCTTTCAAGTAATCAATCAACTGACTTTCAGTCTCTTAATTTAAATGCTTCAAAGATAACTTGAGATACACACTTTTCAGAACGTTCTGTATTCTGTGTATGAGCCTGACCTTACGTCTTCAGTGTGTCTGCCATCTTCCAGCATTCCATAAACAACTGTTTCCAGTCCACTCCCCTCTTAGACCACAAAGCAGAAAGCTTTTGTATTTTATCAAACCTAAGGTGCCATGAATTCTCATCATTGTTTTAGATATCACATAAAAAAAAAAAAAAAAAAAACCTGCTCATTTCAGTGGTGCAGTGCTGCCTGATTCCTGGGTCTGTAGCCACTGGAAAAGCTCTTGCAAACACAGACATATCTGCTTCACCAAGATCAGTGCTGTGGCTTCCGTGTCATTTTGCCTACACAGCAACTTTTGCTTCCATGTTGAATCATAATACAGTCTTTTTAAAGACATTTTAGAAGGCAGCAAAACTCAGCACATGTATTACCAACACACACAGAACTCACATCAAGTGCAGCACTGGTGACTTTGACCCAGGTTTAGCCAGCCTAGACACCGACAACTGCTTCCCGCCTCCTACGGAAGCTACACGGTGCCGTCAATCGCAGAAGCAACCTCTATCTCCAAAACGTCAAAGCATGAAAAAACTGATACTGTTCAATCACTGAAATATAGCAATGAAACATCTGTATATATCGCCACTCAACTAGTACACATTAATACGTTGACTAACTTTTGCACTACACAACGTAACAACATTTTGGGGTTTTAAGCCCTCCCTAGGCACTGGGGAATAAAAATCTGACTAAATTATAGTCTTTGCCCTTTAGTATCATGAAGGCAGCTAACACAGAAAGAAAGAAAGACAAAGTGCTGTGGGAGAAGAGGGAATGATTGATTCTGCTTAGGGGAACTGCATTACTATTGATTGACATAATTTTCATTACTCAGTTTTCAAGGACACAATGACTTCATTTTTATGTGCTCTGACTCTAGGAAATTTCCTGAATTTAACTAGGGGTCTCAGACATTTCTACTCTTTTATTTATTACTTAAATATGTAAAAACATGTACAAAAACTTTTCAAGAGAGAAATGTCAAACTCATATATCAATTATGGGCAATTTAAAGTTTAAGGTATTAAGGCAACGTTTTCTTTAAATCTTAAGCAATAAAATTACTTAAGGGATACAATAACATTAAATAATATAGAAATGACTAAGTAACTTATTTGGGCTTCCCTTGTGGCACAGCTGGTAGAGAATCTACCTTCAATGGGGGAGACCTGGGTTCGATCCTTGGGATGGGAAGATTCCCTGGAGAAGGGAAAAGCTACCCACTCCAGTATTCTGGCCTGGAGAATTCCACGGACTGTATAGTCCATGGGGTCACAGAGAGTCAGACAGGACTGAGCAACTTTCACTTCAATTCACTTCACTTCAGGTAAGTTATTTAAAAAGAAATTTTAGCAATAATTAAAAACTCACTGTAGTCTTTCAACAGACTACTAGAAAATCTGGATGTCTGTATCCAAAAAAAAAAAATAAAAGATAACCTTGATTCATACCTATAAAAAGAAATTTAGATGATCTACCTAAATATAAAAAACTAAAACTATAAAATTTCTAGAAGAAAACAAAGGAGAAAATTTTGTGACCTTGGTTAGGTGATTTCTTAGATATGACACCAAAACCCAATCTACAAAATCAAAAGTGATAAATGAGATTTTATCAAAATTAAGTTTCTTCTCATCACTGATAAAAGAGTGAAAAAATAAATCACAGATTGCGAAAAAATATTTGCAAATCTGATAAAGGACTGTAATATAAAATACATAAAAAACTCTTCAAGAAGATATAAAGATGCTCAACATCATTAGGCAATAGGGAAATGCAAATCAAAACCACCATGAGATACTGCCTCACATCCACTAGGATGCTAACATTNCAGATTGCGAAAAAATATTTGCAAATCTGATAAAGGACTGTAATATAAAATACATAAAAAACTCTTCAAGAAGATATAAAGATGCTCAACATCATTAGGCAATAGGGAAATGCAAATCAAAACCACCATGAGATACTGCCTCACATCCACTAGGATGCTAACATCAGGAAACGTGACAGAACCAAATGACAAGGATGTGCAGCAACCAGAACTCTCATACATTCCTGGTGCGAATGCGAAACAGTACAACCACTTTGAAAACTGGTTTGGAAGTTTCTTATAAAGTGAGAAATATGCTTACCATACACTCCTGCAATCCCACTCAAAGGTATTTACCCAAGTGAAATGAAAACCTATGCTTCCACAAAAACCTGTCTACAAATGTTCATAGTGGCTTCATTCATAGCTGTCAGAAATTGGGAACAACATCCTTCATTGAGGATGGATAAACTGTGGTGTATCCATACCATGGATCTTCCCAACCCAGGGATCAAACCCAGATCTCTACGTCTCCTACACTGGCAGGCGGGCTCTTCACCGCTAGCGCCCCCTGGGAAACCCATATAATGGGTACTACTTGGCAACAAAAGGGACAAACTCCACTTTCACAGAGACAGGGATGAATCTCAAACGCATATGTTAAGTGAAAGAAACCAGACTCAAAAGACTACATACTGAGTGACTGCATATATATGACAATCTTGTAATGGGGACACAAAATAGATGGTAGGTGCCAGGGGTGGGATCTGACCAGAAAGAAGCATTGGTCAGGAGGTAATAGGGTGATGGAACTATTCTGTATCTTAATTATCATAGGAAACACATACACGACTGTATACATTTCTCAAACCTTGCAAAACTTTACACTAAAAAAGATGAATTTTAAGGTATATAAATTACATCTTAATTTTTACGAAATTCACGCCAAATTAGAAAAATGACTTAAAATTACAGAAACAACGTATCTTGCCTAGCTCAAACCTAACATAAACAATCAAGTGTCCACCTTGGGTTAGTTCTACATAGGAATAGAATTCTGAAAGAATTCGTTGTATTAATAAATTACCAGGAAGTACTGATGTTTAGACTTAACAGAATAGGATAAATAAAGTAAATAGGTAAACCTATTCCATCAGATTTACTGAAACCTGAGTGGCAGACTTTCCTGTTTATGAAAACCCTGTCTTTTGACTAGGAGTTTTGGAGCTAAGGAGGCTGGTAGGAATGGCTCCTTGGTTCAGATGAGACCGGTGGACTCTAAGAAACAAAGAGTACAACCTATGGTGTAGTCAATCAGCAACAGCAACAAAATAAACAAAAACCTTGGTTAGAATTTGAAAATAATAAATTTAGTAAAAGCAACTCCTCCTGCTGTTTGTTTCTCAAAAAGCAAACTAGTTGCTTAAATAGACACTTGCCTCTTTCTAACATGAAATGTGCTGACATGCAGCATATTTTAAGAAAAAATAAAAAATGGCTAAGCCACCACTTAAGCTGATATGTGACTTATGCTTTAGGAACTGGTTTCCTATCCTCTGCAATTATTGTATAGAATTGAGTTTCCCTGATTCTTATTAATGATATTTTGAGGTATTGCTTAAAACTTTTATATATGTTTGTCAGTTTAAAAAAACCATAAATGGATTATTCTTAAAGAGATAGCATTCAAGTCTACTTTCTGCCTTGAAGTGCTGTATTTCGCATAAAATATTCTGGAGGTAGAGAGAGAGATCCAAAAAAGGAAACACCAAAAAAGTTTAATGTCATGACACAGGATTTTATTAGACAAAGTTAAACTTTTGTGGATGAGTCCTGAATGAGGAAGCTATTTTCCACCCTGACACGGACAACCACATCAGCTGTGGCCAGTCTTCTAGCTCTCTGTTTCTTTAACTGTAAAATGAGGCACTGGATCAGGTTTTTAAAAGAGATTGTCTATGATAAACTAAACACAAATCTTGATCTGACACAATGCACTAAGAACCTTCATGAGGTGTTTATGGATAGTTCTCAGAAAAGATCACTATTGCCTCTGTACTTAAGAATTTTTTTTTAAGGGAGAAAACAGAAAAGCCTAGGCCTCAGTTGCTTGGATATACTGAAGCAGAATTCAAACTCGCTCTTAATTATCATGACACCTTTTCAAATGAACAAGCCTTTCTAACGATGACCATGCAGATTACACAGTAGACAGGCCAGTCAGCCTTGCCCAGGGTGCAGTGGTTTTCTTCATCAGCAGGCTGGCTTGCTTTACTATCTCTGAAGCATCTACCATCCTCTTCACTTTCTTTACCCAAATTGTTGAAACTGCAAGAACCATGGAAAAAAAGAAAATTTTCTATTTATTTTTTCCTCTTCCCTCTTTCCCACCATTTTAATGCATTTGGGAAATTCCCCACCAGCCATCAGTATCATCCATCCTTTAGAACCTTCACATATATGCTTCTGACTAAGCAATCTTCCTGTCCTTACTTTTCAGCCCCTGAGTTTTGAAAGAAAGAAAAGCTACACCTTAAAAGTGGAGGGAGCCAACCCTCACCTCGAGATGCGGTTTCTGAACCTGGGCCCATTTCAAGACACAACCACAGTGCACATCAGTGTGGAAGATGTGGATGAGCCGCCTGTGTTCGACCCTGGCTTTTATTTTGTGGAGGTGCCTGAAGATGTGGCGATTGGGACAACCATACAGATCATTTCTGCCAAGGACCCGGATGTGACCAACAACTCAATCAGGTTTTTCCACACATTTCAACTTTGCCGTATATCCGAGAATCTGCCCTTGTCTCTAATTTTCTAGCACTTTTTCTTTTTGCTTCTTCCATCTCTGGAGACTTTTTCTTTAAATGCTTTTTTNAGATCATTTCTGCCAAGGACCCGGATGTGACCAACAACTCAATCAGGTTTTTCCACACATTTCAACTTTGCCGTATATCCGAGAATCTGCCCTTGTCTCTAATTTTCTAGCACTTTTTCTTTTTGCTTCTTCCATCTCTGGAGACTTTTTCTTTAAATGCTTTTTCTTTTCATATTATTTAGAAGTGAAATATCATTATGACTACAACTCCCTGTCAATTGCTTCAGCAACACACATACACACCCCTCAGTGCTCAGTCGTGGCCTTATTGACATTTAGGGGTAGATAATTTTTTGTTGAGGGGGGCGTATCATATACATTTTACAATGTTTAGCAGCATCTCTGGCCTCTACCTGCTAAAAAAAAAACATAGCATCCCGTGAGTTGTAATAAAGTCTGACTCTTTGCACACCCCATAGACTGGAGCCTGCCAGGCCCCTCTGTCCACGGGATTCTCCAGGCAAGAATGCTGGAGTGGACTGCCATTCCCTTAGGCTCCAGGGAATCTTCCCAACTTAGGGATCAAACCTACATCTCCTGTGTCTCCTGCACTGCAAGCAGACTCTTTACCCACTGAGCCATCAGGGAAGCCCCCCAAAAAGACCCCAGATGTTGCCAGNACACAAATCTTGATCTGACACAATGCACTAAGAACCTTCATGAGGTGTTTATGGATAGTTCTCAGAAAAGATCACTATTGCCTCTGTACTTAAGAATTTTTTTTTAAGGGAGAAAACAGAAAAGCCTAGGCCTCAGTTGCTTGGATATACTGAAGCAGAATTCAAACTCGCTCTTAATTATCATGACACCTTTTCAAATGAACAAGCCTTTCTAACGATGACCATGCAGATTACACAGTAGACAGGCCAGTCAGCCTTGCCCAGGGTGCAGTGGTTTTCTTCATCAGCAGGCTGGCTTGCTTTACTATCTCTGAAGCATCTACCATCCTCTTCACTTTCTTTACCCAAATTGTTGAAACTGCAAGAACCATGGAAAAAAAGAAAATTTTCTATTTATTTTTTCCTCTTACCTCTTTCCCACCATTTTAATGCATTTGGGAAATTCCCCACCAGCCATCAGTATCATCCATCCTTTAGAACCTTCACATATATGCTTCTGACTAAGCAATCTTCCTGTCCTTACTTTTCAGCCCCTGAGTTTTGAAAGAAAGAAAAGCTACACCTTAAAAGTAGAGGGAGCCAACCCTCACCTCGAGATGCGGTTTCTGAACCTGGGCCCATTTCAAGACACAACCACGGTGCACATCAGTGTGGAAGATGTGGATGAGCCGCCTGTGTTCGACCCTGGCTTTTATTTTGTGGAGGTGCCTGAAGATGTGGCAATTGGGACAACCATACAGATCATTTCTGCCAAGGACCCGGATGTGACCAACAACTCAATCAGGTTTTTCCACACATTTCAACTTTGCCGTATATCCGAGAATCTGCCCTTGTCTCTAATTTTCTAGCACTTTTTCTTTTTGCTTCTTCCATCTCTGGAGACTTTTTCTTTAAATGCTTTTTCTTTTCATATTATTTAGAAGTGAAATATCATTATGACTACAACTCCCTGTCAATTGCTTCAGCAACACACATACACACCCCTCAGTGCTCAGTCGTGGCCTTATTGACATTTAGGGGTAGATAATTTTTTGTTGAGGGGGGCGTATCATATACATTTTACAATGTTTAGCAGCATCTCTGGCCTCTACCTGCTAAAAAAAAAACATAGCATCCCGTGAGTTGTAATAAAGTCTGACTCTTTGCACACCCCATAGACTGTAGCCTGCCAGGCCCCTCTGTCCACGGGATTCTCCAGGCAAGAATGCTGGAGTGGACTGCCATTCCCTTAGGCTCCAGGGAATCTTCCCAACTTAGGGATCAAACCTACATCTCCTGTGTCTCCTGCACTGCAAGCAGACTCTTTACCCACTGAGCCATCAGGGAAGCCCCCCAAAAAGACCCCAGATGTTGCCAAACAGACACATGCATATCAAAGCATTAGAAATTGTTGAATCTTAGTGGTGAATAGAACAGTGATTATTGTACACTCTTAATTTTTATGAACCTTTGACATTTTTACTTTAAAAATGGAAAAAAATAACATATATAAACACATATTTCCATATACTCTAGAAAGAACACATAGAAAACTCCCACTGTTGTCGACAGCTTTGAATCCATGTAGACTGACTTTCTATGGTAAACCTACAATCCAGCCTCTCCAAAGTATGTTTGGAACATCAAGATTCCAGCCTAGATGCTTCCCCCTAAAGAGCAGGCAGAGAGCTGCTCCTATAGCCATGGGCACTGCCCATCGACCCTGGAACCAAACAGCAAACAGCTGGTGGACAGGTTGACACTTCAACCTTCCTGAGCAACTGCCAAGCCTCTGAAGCTTGACACAAAAGATCAGGGTTCCAAGGCTGTTTGAGGCCATCTGTCACGTTAATTGTCGAAAGCCACAAGAACAGATCTCGGGCGTCAGCGCAGGACATACAGTTTAAACACACCTCAGCTTGTCAGAGGCCTTTTCTGTCAGCTGCTACTTCCCTCACCAGGTGCCATTTTGAAGGAAAATGTATTTTTGCCATTTAATAAAGACGGTTCTCTCCTGAGATTAACCTTGGTGGGGGAAATCTGCTTCCTCTAACCAAGTAGCAAACATTTTACATTTTCAGGCATTAAAATGGCTAAAATTGTCGTTTCAATTCTGATACTTGATTTTTAGTAGGCAACGAATCTTTGTAAGTTATGACAGTTTTATACAAGTGATAGTTCAATCTTAAGCTTTTTAAGTGTATAAGATAGGAAGAAATTAGTTAAATCATATTGTCCCCCAAAAACCAACATAAGTAAATGAAACCAATTCTATCACAAATTTATATTTATAAAACAAACATTACATTTATATCAAAAGCCAAGAATACATATCTATCTTCTGATTGATCTACTCATATCAGAGAACTGTGGGGAAAACTTTAGAGGATAAAACTTTATGGAGGGAAAATGTCTGAAATAAAACAAGAACGGTTTGAAAAACTCAGATCCTGTTTCTAAAAGAGTCAATGAGAACATTCAGTGGATAATTCCACATCTTTTTTCTAGATTCTGACTCTATAGACTCCTGAGTGGTAAGCATTGGAAATTTGATTTTTTCAGGAGTCACTCTACTAAATGACAAGTGAGAGACAGAAAGCAGTCAGAAATTTAGGAAATTCACACACACACACACACACACACACACACACACACACACACACACACCCCTAGCATGAACATGCATTATCCAGGACTAAGATCATTATCTCAACACATATCTAGGAAGGAAAGAGAAATACCAGCAGGCCTAGATCCACTGCAGGCATGGAGCAAAGGGGAGGTACACAGTATGAGGGAATCCTGTCTGGTTAACAGAAAATGCTGCTTCAGGTGATAAGCTGTTGAAACCCATCAGTTGGCCAGCAAGGCAGGACAGCTGGCATCGGGATAATCTGTAGTGGGGCGCCCGTCTAGTCTAGTAGATCCCGGTCAGAAGGAAACCAGGAGTGAACAGGCGCGAGGCCTGGAGCAGGGACCATGGGGCTTATTCTAGGGCAAGGCTCTAGTTCTTTGGGGCCGCACCATGCGGCCTGCAGGAGTCTTGGCTTCCCCGACCAGGGACGGGACCTGTGCTTCCTGTGTGGGAGTGTTAACACTGGATAGCCAAGGAAGTCCTGACTTTAGGCCTTGAGAGAGAGACTGGCAGGAACAAGGCAACAGCCACAGGTCTGCTGAAGACTAACATCCCAGGACAGAGGTAAAACAGAATTCCACTTATCAGAACTGGAGATAATCGTCTCTCTGCATTTTGGTTGGAAAGAAGGATCAGAATGCACACGGCCAGATAAGTCTCTGGCTCGGTACTGTCCCACAGGAACAAAGTATGGTCCCTGGGCCCAAGCAGAACACTGGGGCTCCTGGATTCTCAGAGAGGAGCACCTGGAAGTCAGATCTCTGGCTATCACTCAATAAACTCATCTGCAAATTACTTTCCTGTTATCTTTCCTCAAATTGCTCATTTTCTCCTTTTTTCCTATAAAAGTTATTTTAAAATACTTTGAATGTGTTATATGCTGCTTGGCTATCAAATTTAACTTCTGCATTTTAATTACCAATAAATGAGGTTCATATTCCTAAGAATAAAATACATACTAAATCATCCAAAAATTAACACATTACCCAGGTTAAAAATGCTATAGATAAAAGGTCATTGAACTTTTTAAAAAAGATTATCAGGACTTTTTTAAATTTATTTTTAATTGAAGGATAATTGCTTTACAGAATTTTGTTAGTTTCTGCCAAACTTCAGCATTAATCAGCCATAGGCATACATATGACATTATCAGGACTTTATAATCTCATTTCTAGAAAGTTTATGGTGTGTTCAGGCATATAAGCTGGTCATCATTTACTTAAAAAAAAAACCTAAAATCAAGTCTCCAGATTTAGTTATATATACATGAATGTCTGGATCACCTAAATTTTTAATAAATGCTTGAGGAATCTCTAGCAAACAGGAACCATTCAGCAACTGAAACAGGCTTCTGCCAGTATGGAAACAGCCGGCCCTCTGTGCTTTCCTGGAGTGTGTGTGTGTGGATTTTGGGATCCTGTCCATGAAACCCTACTTTCAAATCGCTCCTAAATTCAGAGAATGGCCTCAGCCAAGTAAACAAGCAGGGAGCTCAATGAACAGCAGCATTCTTCGCCGAGGGCGGTTCTGTGTGACTATGTCACGCCTGTTCGGCCCACAGCAGGTGCGAGTATTCCAGTTAGAGAAAGGAAAGCCACCCTCATAGTTCGCCAGTGTCTCCCAGTTTCCTCACTTTCCATCTGCATCTACACCGTTAAATTTGTTCTCCCGGCTCCTGAAAACTGGCCCCGTGTCCCACTGGGAGTCCTGAACGCTCTCACTGCCCCAGCGCAGGCCCGGCTCCGGGGAGCAGTCAGCAGGCGGCCCCGCACATGGGTGATCGCATCCGTGCGGCTCCCCTGCCGTCTGTGACACTCGCTGCAGCATTGCAGGTGTGCGTGCGGACAGCGGGACAGCGGCTTCCTCGCAGGCCGCCTCCCGCCTCGGTGCTCCGCCGGCCGTGGGGTGAGCCGCCATCAGGGCTCCGGCTCCCTGGGCTGAATGGCTGGCTTTTCTCATGTTGGGGGAGCCGAAAGACCGTCAGGAGCCAACCAGGGCTTTTTTTTCTAAGATAAATTCAAATCTTCAAAGAGCCAGGAAACTTTAAATCACGAATTACACCCAGAAAAAGAAAAAAAAAAATGCTCCAATTAATTTTAAATGAACTTGGCATGTGTTTATTCTTTATTAAACAGTCAATTGTTGGCCATCACGGCTCCATCTATCTTCAGAAAGAGAGAAAGCTTTGTTTCCTTAAGCCATCCCACACCTTTCATATGCCTACGTTTGATTCTCAGCTGTGCAACCCTGGACAAACGTCTTAATCTTTCCATGCTTCGGCTTCTCACTTGTGAAACAGGGATAATAATACCTACCTCACAAGATGTTTGAGATTACATGAAACAATACATGTAAGATGTTTAGAGCAGGGCCAGGCTACAGAAACAGGGTCAGAAGCAAAGTAAAGCATTATGTATTTAGATTTCCCAACACTTGGAGAGTTTCAACTGAAATGGTTCCAACTTCTCCAGCCTTTAGTGGTCACCTTACCTTTTAATTCCCAGTTCTCTGAACAGTCATCCTGAATCTCAACAGGGAAAAATGCACACTTGAAACAGAATGCTTTACCAAATAGTATACAGAGGTACGTGCATGCTAAGTCACTTCAGTCGTGTCCAACCATTTGCGACCCCATGGACTATACCACGGCAGGCTCCTCTGTCCATGGGCTTCTCCAGTCAAGAATAGTGGAGTGGGTTGCCATGCCCTCCTCCAGGGGATCTTCCCGACCCAGGGATCAACTCATGTCTCCTACGTCTCCTGCGCTGGCAGGCAGATTCTTTACCACGAGTGCCACCTGGGAAGCCCCGTATATACAGGGGTAATCTATATGTATGCGTTTATATATACGGGAAACAAACATTTTACCATCAATATTCACCCTTACTGTAAGTAATGGTCTGGCATACCTACAGCCGTTTCATTTTCTTTCTACAGTAATCATAACCCGCCTGAAAAACGACGCACTAAAGACACTGCTTACTGCCCTCGAAAGGGCAGTATTTCCCAGTTTCAGCAACTTTAAGATGTAGACTGCAACTGCTGGCAACATTACCGGGGGGCTGTGCACTTGGCTTGTGACTGAACGCAGGCTCTCAGCAGTGAGAGCCTGCAGTCCTTAACCACTGGACTGCCGGAGAATTCCGCTGGCAACTTTTTTAAAATTAATTTTTATTGGATTATAGTTGACCCACAATGTTATATTACCTTCTGCGGTACAGCAAACTGAGTCAGCGGCAGTCACTCTTAGACTCTACTCTCACATGCGTCACCGCAGAATATTGAGCAGAGTTCCCTGGCTGTACACAGGTCCCTATTAGTCACCTATTTTATACACAGCAATGTGCACATGTCAACCTCAGTCTCCCAACGTATCCCTCCCCACCTTCCCCCTTGGTAACCAGTTTGTTTTCCACATTTGCGACTATCTGTTTTGTAAATAGGTCTGTTTGTATCCGCTGGCGACTTTAAGTGGAATTTTGAACCCAATATATTACAACAGCTTATACACGCATATATGCGTGCTGGGTCGTGTCAGTCGCTCAGTCGTGTCGACTCTTGGTGGCCCAGGGACTGTAGCCCACCAGGCTCCTCTGTCCATGGAATTCTCCAAGCAAGAATACTGGAGTGGGTTGCCATTNTGAACCCAATATATTACAACAGCTTATACACGCATATATGCGTGCTGGGTCGTGTCAGTCGCTCAGTCGTGTCGACTCTTGGTGGCCCAGGGACTGTAGCCCACCAGGCTCCTCTGTCCATGGAATTCTCCAAGCAAGAATACTGGAGTGGGTTGCCATTCCCTGCTCCAGTGTTTATACATAATTTACAATCTATAATATATACAATAGTTTACATATAAACATGTATATTTCAGATCTTACTATTACCTGAAAATTATTAGCTGTCTAACTGTAGGAAAGTGACTTAACTTCTCTTAGTCTTCATTTCCTTTTCTCTTGGTTGATATGTTTATATATAAATGTATTTATATATAAATTTATATATAAATATATCTTAGAGATGCTGTAGAATTTGAAAAGAAGCTATAAAATGCCTGGTATTCATCAGATGGCAGCAATCATAACTACTGCCCATTACCAAGGACTACATAAGATTCTCAAGAATGGTTCTCAATCATGGCTACACATCAAAATCCCTTAGAAGGCTTTTAAACATACAGATGCCTGCGCTTCCCTCGACACCTAATGAATCTCCCAAGACAGGCACCAGGTAAGACAACTTAGGTAAGAAAACACAAAAGTCCAGGATCCCACTCAGATTCAACAGGAATTACAGATCTTACCCAGTATCAAGGTGAATAAGGACTCAAAGGATATAAACAACAGCAAAACATGAACTAAGTAAGCACTCTTTCCTCAGGCTTCCCTGGTGTCTCAGTGGTAAATCATCTGTTTGAAAGGACAGAATCGGGTTCTATCCCTGGGTCAGGAAGATGCCCTGGAGGAGGAAACGGCAACCCACTCCAGTATTCTTGCCTGGGAAATCCCATGGACAGAGGAGCCTGGCGGGCTACAGTCCATGGGATCGCAAAAAATCGGACATGACCATCACTAACACTTTCAGTTTTTCTCTTTCCTTAGAGAGCTCTAGAACCACTAGGTGTAGGTGCCTGTAAATATCCTTCTATTTTCTGTATAAGGAAGCACATTGGTCCACACGGAATATGTACGGTATAAGCAATGAATGAAGGGCACTGCCTGAAAGCTGTTTTAGTTGCGTAACATCTGCTTTTTACACTCCATTAACTACACTACTCACATGACATTTTCAAGCAAGCTGTGCCCCATCAATTCCAGGCTATTTACAATAGACAACCCAGACAGACCCCGGTCCATCCTAAAAGCATTCCCTAGACAAGCACACCCACCTAGCAAATGACATGACTGTGTCTGTCAACAAGTCAGTCACTAGCATGTTTACAAAGGACCTGATTCAAATTTTTCCTTCTCAATAGGTGACACTACTTACAGGAACCAGGACCACACAACTCAGTCTTTTCCAGTTCCAATTCAGCATTTCTGGACTTATTTGAATAAAAGCTGTTTTGAACAAAGACATGCAGGGGTTGATACTCAGAGTGTCCCTAAAGTCTTAGAACAGTTTTAAGCTTTAAAAATAGCTGAGACTGATCTTTAGAAAGCATAAAACTGCCCAAAGACTTTGACACCCCATTTTATCTCACTTTCTGAATGAGGAAACTGAAGCAGTAACAATTTTTTGTTGTTATTTTGTGTTTAGGGATTGTTTTCAGGGGGCAGGAGGTGGTTTTGGACATGGTAAAATGGGAATGCAGTCTTCCAAGGGCCTGTAATCCAGAACGAGTCCTGTCTCACACAGTATGCACTCAGTTCTCTCATGTAATATGCTATAAGTAAGAATAAATACGCTTATCCAGTAAGACAACGCATTTAATCTCCATTCCTACAGATATTCCATCGACAGAAGCAGTGATCCTGGGAGATTCTTCTATGTGGACATTACAACAGGTGCCCTAATGACTGCGAGACCTCTTGACCGGGAGGAGTTCTCTTGGCATAATATCACTGTCCTTGCCATGGAAATGAGTAAGTAAAACAATACCCTGGTCTCCAGATGGTGACAAAACGTAAGCTTTGCAGAAGGTGGAAGTTTCCAGAGCCTCGTGGAACAAAAATTGCATTCTTTATGGAAAAAAACGAAAATCCTGGTTTACGCAATTGAATGAATGTATTTAGTTCAAATACTTACTGAGGATCTCTATATACCTAGTCCTGTACTAGAGATAAAAACAAAAGTATCACGCAAAAGCAGCACAAAAAATAGCATCTTTAAACTAAAGAGCTACTTCTGCATGAAGAAAAGGGGCCATTCTTGAGAAATCTAAGAGGCTTTCAACCTTTAATAAGATTAGGAATGCAAACAGTATATAATTATTGGATGAAAGGAAACATTTATAATATATCACCCTTATTATGCACATACATATACACATACATGCATATAAGAATTTGAAACATCTTACAACAGATTAACATAAACCTGAAAATAAAACTGAAAATTAATAAAATAAATTAACATATTACAATCTCAACACAAATTATATACTACTATGTTCCATTTTTTTCTTTCACAACACCCATGGGTTTGGGTGAACTCCGGGAGTTGGTGATGGACAGGGAGGCCTGGCATGCTGCGGTTCATGGGGTCACAGAGAGTCAGACANCTGAAAATAAAACTGAAAATTAATAAAATAAATTAACATATTACAATCTCAACACAAATTATATACTACTATGTTCCATTTTTTTCTTTCACAACACCCATGGGTTTGGGTGAACTCCGGGAGTTGGTGATGGACAGGGAGGCCTGGCATGCTGCGGTTCATGGGGTCACAGAGAGTCAGACACGACTGAGCAACTGAACTGAAGTTATGAGAAATATTAAGGGAAATGGTAAATCCTAACGTACTGGCAGAAGTATGTACAGTCATTCATGAGGGCAGTTTGGTAAGAAATCTTTTGTATTCAGAGTCCCCAATACATTCATACTCCTTTTCTCAAGAATTCTACTTCTAATAATTATCTTAAGGAAACAGTCATAATATTGACAAAGGTTTATGAACCAAAATGCCCACTGCATTGTCATTTTAAAAGAGGGGAAATGCCTAAATGTCTAACAGCAGGAGCCTGACTGAATGAACGACGGCACAGCCGTCCTGTAAAATGAGAACATCCTGTTTCCATTAATAGCAATTAATGCACCAATTAATTAATTTTAAAGTACATTTCAATGACTTTCAGGAAAATCTTTCCCTAAAATATTAAAGTTCTAAATCAAACTTTTTTCCTTAATTTCAGTGTGTGTGTGTGAAAGAGAGAGAGAGAGTTTGGATACATGTAACATTATACATAATATATAATGGATATCTCTGGTGGTAGGACTATGGATCACATTTATTCTCATTTTTCGGAAATTTTTATCATTGCCTGTATAAACAAGCACCAGCACAAGTTATAATGGAAAAACTTAAACACATCAGCACTCTTGCTAACCAAGCAATATAAACATTTAGGGGAAAAACAAGGTATAAATATTCTTGAGGGAAAAAATGCACCAAAAGAACAGGGCATTTTGAGATTTAATAAAATTATTTACTAAGCATACTTTTTATGTCTTAAAATTTCTATTTTGTCTTCCTGGGATGGTGGCTAAAACAGAAAAAGAAAGGAGAGTCAGCAGTGGGGTTGTGAAATTACCTTTATATGGCAGTGTCAAGCAGAAGACAGACCAAAAGGGTGTTTTTCCCCATGGATGACTGTGAGTAGCTTCAGGCTCAGCCAAAAATGTGGATTTGGTGTGTCTGATCCTGTAATATCTCCTGAGTCCAAAAGCAGAAATAAATGTACATGTAATCCCATGAATAACGTAAAATCTTCTGAAACAGTAACTCAAAGAACTGATTACAGGTTTTCCCCACTATCTGAAAGTACAGGGTTCCTATGAAACCTTTCATAGGCCAGAATGGTGTCAAGTGAAGACGCAATTACATTAGAACACACCTTGCTAGCAGATGCACAAAATGAAAAGCACAGATGCTCACGTCGTTCAAGGACGTGGCAGCTCGATGCAGAGACGCCGGGTGCTGTTTTCCGGGCAAAGAGCTTGTTGCTGCCCCTCTCGCTGCTGCAGCCTGCCTTCAATTCCAGAACCTGAAGTCTAAGCCAAGTGAGAAACTCAAAACCTCTTTTTAAGATTCATTCTTGATGTCTGCTACCCTGGGAGTCTCACCCCGCCCTGCATCCTCTTGACGTCACACGCGCGGCCCAGCACACACCTTGCCCTGCCCACACTCATGTTCCAGCCACCCTCTTAACAGGCAACCCCCGCAACCTGGCGCTGAAAGTTCCACGGTCTCTATCCACTCCTTCAAAAACCAGATGAGGAGACAAATACCTGCACCAACAAAGAGCTGCTCTCCTGCCTTTCTGAACCCTCCTCACCTTTGGTTTTTGTCTGTGCTTCCTTTAGACAATCCGTCCCAGGTCGGAAGTGTTCCTGTCACAATCAAAGTCTTAGATGTCAACGACAATGCTCCGGAGTTCCCCAGATTCTATGAAGCTTTTGTCTGTGAGAACGCCAAGGCAGGGCAGGTAAGCAGCCTGAGCTCCTTACCTAACCTCCTAACCTCCCAACACGGGGAAACGAGTTACAGATAACCAGATTGGCCATCCAAGAAATTTAGACTCCTGAAGCTAACAGTTTGTAGAACAGTCCCCGACTTCTGTTTATCGTGTTCCAACCGCTTATTTGCTAAGACAACTATTTGGAACCTCTGTTACGTTTTATGATCAAAACAAGGCTGTGAAGCAAGTTAGTCACCCACCTTGTAACTGAACCACACAGAACCAACTGTAGTAACATGTGCCTTGGATCCTGGAAACGAGGGACCATGAAGATCCAGGGCAAAAAAAAAGAGGAGTCTTTTTCTCCGCTTAGCACTAATCCTTGAAAACATCTGCAGGAAGGCAGGCTCATTTTTTGTATCTTCCTCCCTCCCTTTCTTCCGACAGCAAGCATCCTCCTGAGGGGCCACCTGCCCTATTCCTACCTGCTCTCCTCTCCCTCAGCCGAAACACCCATGTTCTCAGTAAGTTTTGAGAGGAAAGGCATCGTAAGGAACAGATGTCTACTTATTTGAAACAGCTTTAGCCCCATCATCTTCATATACATTTGCCTGTTTTTTTTGAGGTCTGCTTAAAACCTAAGTGAATGTCTGTTTGACTAAATCCCAGAGGTGCAACTGAAAAGCATCTGAACTGTGCCTGTAACGGCCATGTGATTAACACGTGTCAGGCTGGTGCTCACACCATACCCAACCCGCCACACCTCAGATCACGTGCCCTCTCTTCTTTTGAAGAGCCCACTTCTGAAGAAGGCTCTGTCCTCTCTACCTTTGTCCCAGCAGGCTCCCTAACAACCCTCCCTTGCTTGCCCAGAGCTTCTTTTGTGCCCCGAGGACTGGCCCAGGGCTGGGTGCGGACGCCAAGCGCTCATGCTTTGGTGACGCGGGCTTTTTCACCATAAAGCAGCTTCTGCTCCCACCGCTCTCTCTCTCCCCTGCAACATCTCGCTTCACAGACTGTCTATACAGCCAGAAATTACACTAGCTTCCTGGACTCAGCAAAGGTTGCCTCAGTGCATCTTTGCCGTTCTTTCCACCCAAAGGAAAAGTGACTCTCTCGTCCCGGGTGGGGGAGTGGGGAAATGTGTCCTGTAGTCATCTGCATCCAAGCTATCTCATCCATTCCTTCCTGAAGCCCAGAGCAATGGTCTATAGCATGCCTACACTTCTTTCAACAAGTCTGAGATACATCTACTTCCGTATCTATTGCAATTCTAGTCTAGAGAAACTTGAAATACTATGCAGCTAATAAAAGTTACAATTAACACTTTCCAGCTTAAGGAATGACCTGCGTTATTATGTGTGTAAAGAAAGAGGAGGCACAGAGGCCGCAGGTGCAGGCCTGAAGGCATATCAAGCTGTATCTGCACGTGAGCAGAAACCGGAAGGCAGGAGAGAAAACACCAACAGCCACCATCCTAAGGCAGCTGAGAGTTGAATGAGGAAATGTGGGCCTTCATTTTAATAATTTTCATATTGTAATGTTACATATATATTGTAGATATACTACATAAAAACTTTTGTTTTATACAGATTACTATGACAAACACACTTAATATTTAATATGACGAGAAGCCATTTTTATTCTGTAACACAGAGAGGAACAGGAACACAGTACATGGAAC
>SJYX01012128.1:333664-346694 GCA_006410675.1 Oreotragus oreotragus
GCCTGGCTCTGCGCACACGAGCGCCTCCCCGTGGCTGCGCCTCTGTGTCCCTCTTCTGCTGGGCTCTCACACAGCCCTTTGACGCACATGGACTTTCACGTGCAACCTCAGGTTCAGGCTGAGAGCCACAGGTCTATCGCACTGTCATACGCGTTATCTTTAGCCCAAGAGATGTAAATCCAAGCCTTTGGTTTTGGCTCTGGGACAGGTTTTGAAGATTTTCAAAAGCACACAGCTCAGTAAGTACGTCTGGCCTACGAAGACTCAGGCCTCCTTGTGTGAGATTTGTCGGACACTGTCGTCAGCTCTCATCTGCCGAGCTGGGACGTGTACTTTCCTCAGCGAAGCAAGCCCAGAGGGAGATGTGAGGACGCCTGAGGCCTGCTGAGTAGACTCTGGAATGGCGAGTGAGTATTTTCAAAAGCACACAGCTCAGTAAGTACGTCTGGCCTACGAAGACTCAGGCCTCCTTGTGTGAGATTTGTCGGACACTGTCGTCAGCTCTCATCTGCCGAGCTGGGACGTGTACTTTCCTCAGCGAAGCAAGCCCAGAGGGAGATGTGAGGACGCCTGCGGCCTGCCGAGTAGACTCTGGAATGGCGAGTGAGGCCAGGGATGGACTCAGACCTGCCGGCAGAGGGGAGGCCGGCAGAGGGGAGGCCGGCAGAGGGGAGGCCCAGCAGAGGGGAGGCCGGCAGAGGGGAGGCCGGCAGAGGGGAGGCCCGGCAGAGGGGAGGCCGGCAGAGGGGAGGCCCGGGAGAGGGGAGGCCGCCAGAGCAGGCCCAGATGCTCTGAAGCTGTGTCTTCACTCACGTTTCTGAGAGCCCTGTAACCAACCAGTTAGATGCCCCAGGGTATATACTTTACAGGTCAGATACTCTGAAACGACTATTTGGCAGGTCACACATACTCACATGTTTATAGCATTCACAAAGAAACGTGTCTTCACATGTCTGACAAGACACTTCTGGAAGGATGTGGCGACTGTGGGGAGGTGGGTCTCACCAGCCGAGGCTATCCCCAGAGAGACCGACAGGTGAAGACATCAAGCCCTCCCCCGAAGGGGGTCTGAGCAACCCTGTGTTTACAGTGAGCGCCTTGCTGGAAGATTCCCCTCGGGTTACTCACTCTTTGGGACGCTGTGAGCGTAGCTGTACCCCCCTTCATTTACAGATGAAGAGAGAGAGACTAAGCAAGCCCCCCTCAGCCCCCCGCTGACCTCTAATGTTCCATCGTCTATGCTGTTAACAGCCAGCTTCTGACAGCAGGAGTGCGCGTCTGGAGCCAGGCCCAAGGGGTGGGCGGTCCGTGCTGCTGGCTGGTGGGAGAGCAAACACACAGGGAGCCCACCCCTCAACACCTTGTCTCTACCCCCCGTCTGCCGGCCAGCGTCTCAGCTGTGTACTCCACACTGCTTTCTTCCCAACTTTTCCATCCTGGTCATCAAACCTTCATAGCAACTCAGTACTCTGAAGAGCAGGAGGGAACGGCACAACTTTGGCCAGAGAGCTCAAGAAGCCGCCTCCCCACCTCCTGCTCTCCTCGGCCCCAAGCTCTGCTTCCGGTTCCTGTCTGCTCTGTAGCCCTACCCCTGGGGGGCCTTGTGCTCTTCACTCTGTCTAGCTCCCCTTCCTGCCAACAGTGATGCTCTGCGACCCATTCTCTCACATCCGTCTTTCATTAACTTGAAATAATGTCCCTTTACTGCCCACTAGGTATTGGTCATTTTTAAACAGAGGCCTCTCAAAGCTTTCCTGGTGGCTCAGACGGTAAAGAATCCACCTGCCAATGCAGGAGACCCAGGTTCGATCCCTGAGTTGGGAAGACTCCCTGGAGAAGGGAATGGCTAGCCACCCCAGCATTCTTGCCTGGAGAATCCCATGGACAGAGGAGCCTGGCAGGTTATACAGTCCACGGGGTCGCAAAGAATCGGACACGACTGAGCGACCAACACGTTCACTCTCAAAGACAGCAATCTAAGCATGAACTATGAACCCGAAGGTGAGGTGAGAGGACAGAACACCGGGGAACAAGCAGGACGCTGTGGCACCCCCGAGTCCTCTCACTCAGCCTTCGGCTCTGCTGCCTAAGAAGGGCCAGAGGAGGAGTGAGAACAGCGTTATTTCGACATCAAACGTCCAAAGCATTTAGGTGACATCTACCCTGGGCCTGTTGACACAGGCGTGCACGCCCAGTAGCTCAGTGTCTGACTCTGCAACTCCACGGACTGCAGCCCGCCAGGCTCCTCTGTCCACGGGATTTCCCAGGCAGGAACACTGGAGTGGGTTGCGGTTTCCTTCTCCAGGGGATCTTCCCGACCTGGGATCAAACCTGCCTCTCCTGAGTCGTCCCTGTTGGCAGGAGGGTTGTTTACCGCTGAGCCACCTGGGAAGCCCCAACAACAAACCACACTGGCGTCTGGGCTGTGAGGCGGCACAGAGCCGGCGAGGGGAGCTTCAGGATGTCCTCACCAGGTAACGCAACCTGGGGGGTCATCCGCCCTGGCAGCTCTGACTGACTCGCCTGGTTTCACGTCCCCCAGCTGATCCAGACCGTGAGCGCCGTGGACCAAGACGACCCACGCGGCGGACAGCGCTTCTACTACGGCCTGGCTCCCGAGGCTGCGAACAACCCCAATTTCACCGTAAGGGACAACCAAGGTAATCCGCCGGCTGCTGGTGCGTCTCCACAGCGTGGGCGGGACACCGTCTCAGAGGTCACCAGCTCCGTAATGCCAATAGCATGGAAAGCATGCTCATCTGTAGGATCCTCTTAAAGTTTTGTTTCAGAACATCAAAGCCAAAACGTCCTCTGCTTGTCCTGAAACGTCTCCTCAGTCGGTTTACACACACTGGTGCACCGGCTCTGGGCCAGCCTCGATGGAGGCTCACAGGCTAAGGGCCTCCTTCATCCCCACCGGGCCGCCTGGGCTGTGTGCTCTTTAACTACGAGAAGGATTTGAGCAAGGAGACAGAGCAACCTAGACAGAAAAACCTGAGGGGACTTCTAAGCAAGGATCAGAGGGGGGAACAGGAAAGCTCCCAGAACAGAAGGGAGACAGAGGCTGAGTAACAGAGAGCAGCGGGCAGGCTGAGAGACGCGGCGAGCAGCGCTGGCGCCCGAGCCTCTCGAGTGCTTTGGAGTGACTCAGAAGGAACAGGCAGGTGGGGTTCCTAGGGCAGAAAGCGCTTCCCACTGCAGCTCGGCCGGAGTAGCATGCTACACCCCTCTGCTCCAGAAAGCCTCAGGTCAGCTGCGGAGCTGACAGACCAAGCACACTCTTCGCTGGGCACAGATGGGCAAAGGAGCGGCTTTCGTACTCTGGCCAGAGGATTTTCAGGGAAAGGTCAGAGCAAGTGAAAAAGTGCCTTAGATCTGCCGAGTGAGCCCCTTCCGTTGGTAGGTCTGCTACCAACTGGTCTGACCTTGGGGAGGGGAGGAAGGGCATCACTCCTCTGGGCTGGGCAGCCTCTTTTTATTCCCATCTAAAGTGCTGTCACTTCTAACACCCTAAACGAAGGGCAGCAAAAGACCGTGATTTAGGCACACCTAGCCTTGGCCTCAACGGCCAAAGTATTAACTCCATCCCGCACGACGTTCTGCTACTAAAACCTGAGGATATCAAACCTGTTTTATTCTAAATGGAAAGCACTTTCCCAAGTCATCCTTTTAAACTACATTTTAAAAAAATTATCAAAACATTGTGATAATTCTGAAAGGAACAGTACTATAAATTACAACAACAGAAATACTATAATTAAATATCCTGACATTTGGGGTCAAATTTTGAATTATTCATTTATCTACTTCTTTTGTGTTAGCTGCTCAGTTGTGTCTGACTCCTTGTGACCCCGTGAGCCCACCAGGCTCCTGTCATGGGATTTCCCAGGCGAGAATACTGGAGTGGGCTGCCAGAGGAATCTTCCTGGCCCAGGGATCGAACCCGTCTCCTACAACGCAGGCAGACTCTTTACCATCTGAGCCACAAGGGAAACCCTTAGAAGGTGGTTTAGCCCTTCAGGACGGGAGTTATAGCAGAAACCCCGGAGGAAAAAGAGCACATGATGCCGCTTCTTCATTTTCCCAAGCAGCGCGGTTCCCTCACTGGCGTCGGTAAGATCAGTGCACAGACAATGCAGAGCAGCTGCAAAATGCTGCACTCTTCTTAACTAGGGCTCTGGACCCAGCTCACGGAGTCAACACCATAAACAGACGGGCCGCTGGAACATGGGGACTATGAACACCAGGGCGTCATCTCCAAAGCGGAAACCTGTGTCCTCAGCAGAGAGAATGACTCTTAACCTCCTCGTGACAATTCATCCCTCGAGTATCCTCTACTGAGGCTCATTACAAAACTGACAGATATCTGACATGGTGGATCTACTGTCAAGTCCTCCAACTCCCGGCCTGAAACACTATTTTCACATATGAACACAACACTGCCATGTCTCAAGTAAAGCCTCTCTTACTTTTTTAAATCCCCACAGCACTGTGAAAAGGACTGAATGCATACTTCATAGTTTTACCTACATTTTCCCATACTTTGCTTTATTTGATATTCACAATAATCCTACAAGGTCTTAAGGAAGTTACTAACACCTCTGATTGGCATGTCTCATTTGATAGATGAGGGAAGAATTTTCCCATACTTTGCTTGATTTGATAGTCACAATAATCCTATAAGGTCTTAAGGAAGTTACTAACACCTCTGATTGGCATGTCTCATTTGATAGATGAGGGAAGAAAGTAAACAGCCCAAGATCAGAGTAAGTAAACATTAAGATTGGGACTGGAAGTTGGGACCTCCTGTTTTAGACACACACACACAAAGTTTTCTGTTACTGTGGAAACAAATAATATTTCCAAATGGGTTATTCAAGTTCCAATTATAATATTCAACAAAAAATCTGTTACTATATGCCAGCCCCTTTCTAGGACCAGTCTCAGCAATGTGATACTGATCTTTTTTTCTTTAATCTTAAATAATTCTGAGATCAAGAAACATATGATGCAAGCTCTTCTCCAGCTTTCTAAAAATCTGATGAGCTGTCCTTGATGAAAATGAAAAAGATTTGTTTGAGAAAAATATGATTTCTGAAAAAAAATTAAAACTGTGAAGCAAAATTAATAGTTCTTAGCTATTAAATTTACAAAACAGAGAAGATTAGGTAGATTGCATGGCAGGTGGAAATACAAATATAAGCTTCAGGCTGGCAACCAACTGCTATCTTTTTCCACTGAGAAGGAAACGAAAGAAAGAAGGCCTCTAAAAAGCAGATAAAGATTTCAATTAGCTAAAATAATTTTCAACAGTGTTACAAAACTAAGTGGTTACACAACTCAACGGAAGGAGTATGTATTTGGAGTCAGAGACCAGAGTTCAAATCCCAGCTCTGTTAGTAAACCAGTGACTTGGACCCCATTACATGATCTCTCCAGGCCTTAACTCTCTCAGTGTGACAGGGTGAAACCACCATTATTTCCCCACGCAGTGCTAAAGAGAAAGCAAGCTGCTGCATGAGAAGTCTAAACAAGCTGCTGCATGCGAAGTCTAAGCAAGCTGCTGCATGTGAAGTCTAAGCAAGCTGCTGCATGCGAAGAAGTCTAAGCAAGCTGCTGCATGCGAAGAAGTCTAAGCAAGCTGCTGCATGCCAAGTCTAAGCAAGCTGCTGCATGCCAAGTCTAAGCAAGCTGCTGCATGCCAAGTCTAAGCAAGCTGCTGCATGCCAAGTCTAAGCAAGCTGCTGCATAACAAGTCTAAGCAAGCTGCTGCATGCCAAGTCTAAGCAAGCTGCTGCATGCCAAGTCTAAGCAAGCTGCTGCATGCCAAGTCTAAGCAAGCTGCTGCATGCCAAGTCTAAGCAAGCTGCTGCATGCCAAGTCTAAGCAAGCTGCTGCATGCCAAGTCTAAGCAAGCTGCTGCATGCCAAGTCTAAGCAAGCTGCTGCATGCCAAGTCTAAGCAAGCTGCTGCATGCCAAGTCTAAGCAAGCTGCTGCATGCCAAGTCTAAGCAAGCTGCTGCATGCCAAGTCTAAGCAAGCTGCTGCATGCCAAGTCTAAGCAAGCTGCTGCATGCCAAGTCTAAGCAAGCTGCTGCATGCCAAGTCTAAGCAAGCTGCTGCATGCCAAGTCTAAGCAAGCTGCTGCATGCCAAGTCTAAGCAAGCTGCTGCATGCCAAGTCTAAGCAAGCTGCTGCATGCCAAGTCTAAGCAAGCTGCTGCATGCCAAGTCTAAGCAAGCTGCTGCATGCCAAGTCTAAGCAAGCTGCTGCATGCCAAGTCTAAGCAAGCTGCTGCATGCCAAGTCTAAGCAAGCTGCTGCATGCCAAGTCTAAGCAAGCTGCTGCATGCCAAGTCTAAGCAAGCTGCTGCATGCCAAGTCTAAGCAAGCTGCTGCATGCCAAGTCTAAGCAAGCTGCTGCATGCCAAGTCTAAGCAAGCTGCTGCATGCCAAGTCTAAGCAAGCTGCTGCATGCCAAGTCTAAGCAAGCTGCTGCATGCCAAGTCTAAGCAAGCTGCTGCATGCCAAGTCTAAGCAAGCTGCTGCATGCCAAGTCTAAGCAAGCTGCTGCATGCCAAGTCTAAGCAAGCTGCTGCATGCCAAGTCTAAGCAAGCTGCTGCATGCCAAGTCTAAGCAAGCTGCTGCATGCCAAGTCTAAGCAAGCTGCTGCATGCCAAGTCTAAGCAAGCTGCTGCATGCCAAGTCTAAGCAAGCTGCTGCATGCCAAGTCTAAGCAAGCTGCTGCATGCCAAGTCTAAGCAAGCTGCTGCATGCCAAGTCTAAGCAAGCTGCTGCATGCCAAGTCTAAGCAAGCTGCTGCATGCCAAGTCTAAGCAAGCTGCTGCATGCCAAGTCTAAGCAAGCTGCTGCATGCCAAGTCTAAGCAAGCTGCTGCATGCCAAGTCTAAACAAGCTGCTGCATGCCAAGTCTAAATACCGTGCGTATAAGCGCTCAAGAATCAACTACTCTCATGAAAACACGGCGGGAGGAAGAGGCGGAAAATTAATAAGGAAGAACGTGTTAGTCAGAACAGGCTGGCTCAGCTGTGGAAACAAAAGGCACCAAAGTCTCAGTGGCTTAACTCAACTCAAGTTAACTTCTTGCTCACACAGCCGACTGCGGGTCTGGCGCCGCAGGACAGCTGTCCATGTGCAGGCGGCCCAGGCTGCCTGGCTCTCCGTCTGGCGTGCTCTCACACGCTACACCGAGGCAAGAGAGCACCAGAATCACACCGGCTGCTACACGCTGCTGCCCGGAAGTGACGCGGATCACCTTTGCTCATTCCCACCATCAAAAGCAAATCACATACAAATATCTAAAGTCAAGAGCACAGAAAAGTATCCTCCTTTATTATGTACGAAATAGTGACACTGATATTAGCAATGTTTCCTTTGATTAGGCTCTCAGAATGTTTTGTGAAGTTCTAGACTCCTCCCTGCAAAATGTGAAATGCATCCAGAGAACCTTCCGTATTGCTGATGCTGGCTTTGAGGGGCACTGCTTATATGTCCTCCCACATCTCAAACTTTCCCTCTGCTGAAAAAGACACCAGCTTTGCAAAAACCCACTCAAGAAAACTTAAGAACAGATTAAAAAATAAAAGATCCTAAAACATTACATTAAGCAAATGTAAATACACACACACACACACCAGCTATGTAAAAACATACCAAACAAGCTGGCTAATCCTCTTTAAAACTGGGGGGAAACCAGTACTGAATTTTCACCAAATTCATATGAACTGCTTAAACTCAGACCACCAAGTAGTGGGAAATAACAGGTGTGTCATATGAGTAGGGGATTTCAAATAAGCTTCTGCTACATGAGCAGCTTAGCAGCAGCAAATGACCAAATTCAGCAGAAAGCCCAGCAACTGGTGACTGCATTTCAAAGGCATAAAAGAAAATAGCCAAAGACAGGCGTCCCAGCCGTGGTGGCAAAAAGCAGCAGCCTGCCAGAGCCACGCGGGCTCCTCCGCACTCTCCCTGGAGGCACCCAAGCAGCAGCAGGGGCCTTGGAAAGCGGCTGCGTGAGGACAGGGACCACAGTCACCAGTGATTGTTCCCTTCTGCCCAGCCTTCCCAGGGACAATTCAGTTAGATCTGAAGCCTGACAGTTCGCCCTGGGCACTTTATGTCACAAAGGCGAAGGCAGGCTCTCAACAAGGGTTTCTCTCCTAGGCCTCAGGGTTTTGCCTAGAAGCAAGCAAAAATTTTGGTTTCTGAACCAAACTGCTGATCCTGACAAATTTGAGCGGCAGCAGCCAACCCCCTCCAGGGAATGCTGTCCCTTTTCCCGCCTTCTCCACCGAGTTCCTGCCCCTTGCTTTCCCCAATCCCTGAAATTAACTCTCTCCGTGGTTCTTCCTTTCCACTCCCTTCTCTTTTTCCCTCTTCCCTTTCCGATCCTGGAATCCTTGTCTGCTCCAGATAACACCGCCCGGATTCTGACCAGGAGGTCCGGCTTCCGGCAGCAGGAACAGAGTATCTTCTACCTGCCCATCCTGATCTCGGACGGCGGGCAGCCGGTGCTCAGCAGCACGGGCACGCTGACCATCCAGGTGTGCGGCTGTGACGACGAGGGCCACGTGCTGTCCTGCAGCCCCGAGGCCTACATGCTCCCGGTGAGCCTCAGCCGCGGAGCACTCATCGCCATCCTGGCCTGCGTCTTCGTCCTCCTGGGTGAGTGAGCGGCTCCTCCCCACGCTGGGGTGCCCTGCACGTGCTGCTCTAGACAGCATCCTGTCAGCGTCTTAACTTAGCAGGCCAGGACTGGTTTTCCACACCAGGCTGAGTGCAAGGGTGGCGGAGCAACGCTGGGAAAAAGGAAAGAGAGGGAAGACTGTCCCTTCCTTCAAGGCCAGATCAAAGCACACATGTTTATCAAGCATTTTATTAGAGCCAGGCTGCCATTCTAGATCCTGGGATTAGTAAGACAGAAATGTCCCAGCCTTCACAGAGCTTACTACGAAACAAAGCAAGTCATTCTGACATCACAGAACCCACGTGGTAATTCTGGAGAGGATGTGATGATCACCTCTCCTAATGCCCTCCTCTCAGATATGAACAGCTATTACAAATCACAAACAGGCAGCAACAGGCCCAAGCCAAACCTCAGGGGCAGAGCCAGGACTGAAAGGCAGGCAGGCCCCACACTGCACATCCTGCACCTGAGCAGTGTGGCCCTTCTCCCAAGTGTTCACCCCCAGCTCCCGGAGGTGGTATTACAGAGGAGGGAGGGACATGGAGTCCTGAGAGCAGAGGAGACAGAGCTGGGCGTCACTTTAAGTGGGAGGTCAGAGAAGGCCTCACTGGTAAGAGCACCTCTGAGGAGAGAGCTGAAAGAAGTTTCAGACTGAGCCACACGGGTAGCTGGGAGGGTAGGCTGTGTGGGGCCTTAGCACACGGCCCAGGGCCAGTGGCCTCTGCTGGTGAAGCAGAGAGGCGTGATGACAGGCCAGTGGGAGGGTGCTGCTGGGACAGGGGGTCTTCCTGGTCTAGAGTCACACTGCCTGCCAGGCAGCCACCCAGCCCCCTGGTACCTAAGGCCATTCGCGCCATCATTCTCAACAGCCACACTCAAAAGCAAACAGTACAACACCTAAACCAATTTCTGAAACCAAGAAAATATCTGTGCACAGCTCCCACCTCTTCAGACTGAGGTGATTCAGAGCATAGATAGTTTGCTTAGAGAAAAGCGGCCTTAGTAAACAGTATTATTATTCAACTTGGAAAAAACCCGATAGATTCTATAAGGGAAAAGAGTAAAGCACTGGGGACTTAGATTAGAATTTAAGCCCTGACCTGAAGTTGACCTCCACACTGAGAGACTGAGTCAGACCAAAGGAAGGCCCGACTGCAAAATGTCAGTGCCTGACTGCATTTCTAGCAGGTCTGTGAATATGGTTCTCAAAAAACATTTTAAAGTACACCACGTGGCTCGCTGTTGTTGTCTCAGCTCAGTGCTAAGGGAAGGGAGATAACAGTATAAAGAAGTTGCCTTTCCAATTCCTTGAACCCCTGTATCAGAGAAAACTTAGGTTTCTGGTCCCTTTCTACATTGACAAATAAAACCCTCCTGCAACTCCCTGAGTGTCCAGAAGGTGGCGCTTGGGGTCCCTGAGTGCATAACAGGATACCCTGCAAGAGACCTTTGAAGGAACTTGGTCCTACAAGTTTCCAGTCTGGCTGTCCTCACTTCTGTCTTTGGGAAAGGTCTGCATGATAAATTCACTCTATCCCACAAACAGCAGAAGGAACCACCATTACAGAGAGATTGACTTAGAGGCTGGCACAGAGAGGCGCCTGGGCCAGAAGCGGTGTGCAAGGGGCAACGCATCCTGTGGCTCCCAAACCCACTGTCTTGAATTGTATGTAATGAACAGACAGCTTTCAGTACCTCAACCTAGCAAAGCTGTCCGAAAATCCTTATACTCTTAGGCACTTTTTTCTAAAAGTGCACATTTCACAACATAATTCATAAAACTGAATAAGATTGAATTGCAATTGATTTGTCAAAAAAATAATTTTGTGGACAAGTATATAAGCATATTCATTTTGACTATGTGTTTTTTTTCATGTCTCAAATTTGTATCTAGCTCCCAGAAAATCTCATAGGCATTGAGTCTATAGATCCTAAATAATAAGTATCCCTAGAACCAATTCTGTCAGGGAAGCCCTTCAGCTGAATAGGATCATTTTCCCCAAAATTTGATTTTTAGGGGGTTATAAAATATTTATTACTTAAATCAGTGACAGTGTTAGTCACTCAGTTCTGTCTGACTTTCTGTGACCTCATGGCATGTAGCCTGCCAAGCTTCTCTGTCCAAGGGATTTTCCAGGCAAGAATTCTGGAGTTGGCTGCCATTCCCAACTCCAGGGGATCTTCCTGACCCAGGGATTGAACCCGGGTCTACTGCATTACAGGTGCATTCTTTAACCTTCTGAGCCATTTAAATCACATTACCTAAAAAAATAAGACATGTAGCAATCTTTATTTTTTTAAGAGCTCTATAAAGCCCCTAATTCTCTACTGGAAATTTCTACTGGCAAAAATTCTGGCAATATCAGAATTCTTCCCAGTAGAAACTTAAGAGATTTTTCTAATTTGCTTCCCAGCATTTTCTGAAATCCCACACCCATCACTCCGGCGTCACCGGTGGGAAGGTATTCCCAGTGCGCCAGGAAGAAGGGCCTGGTCCTGCTTCTGTGTTCTCTGTGAAACTCTTGTAGCTCTACGCTAGTCCTTATCACTGCCTGATTGATAGTAATCATTAACGCCTATCATCTCCTTAGATCGCCAGCCTATAAAAAAAGAAGTCATGTCATATTCAACTTTGTTTCCCCTTTGCTTCAGATAATTCCCCCAAATACTGCAGTTTAGTAACTGTTCCCTGAATCCCACAAACACAGCAAGTTCACTTACAGTCCCATTTTGCAAACCTGCATCCATCCATCCAAATCACACCCCAACCACCACAGCCCACTTCAAGCCACCACTTCCTTAAAGTCCTATTGGCCCATTTCTCCAAAATCCCACAGTTCTGTAGGCTGGATTACAACACAGAGATAATACACAAGAGTTTATATCTGTTTCCTGTGCATGCATTTTGTCACCCAAGCTATACAGGGAAACATCATGTGTTAACGTTATTAATTGCAACTCACATTCCACATTCAGGTTTTAAAAACCACTACTATGATTTAAGTTAGTCCATAATCTTAACAGGCCTATGACTGTACTCCATTTCCCTTCCTTGGATAAACCGGGGTCTTACTGTGCAGTGTTGTCAAGCTGTCACATTCACCAGCTGTAACAAAGCACACCAGAAAAGAAAAAAAAAAAATCAACAGCAGTCCTACAGCCAGAACGTCAAGACACTTCCTGGAAAACATTTTCAGTCACAGAGATAAACAGTTCAATGGGCTTATCTCTATCTCTCCTTTAAACCCCACTGAACACATAGCCTGGGGTGGGGTGGGGGGGACATTTGTTGGGATAAAATTTTATCCAAACCTGCAAGGGCACATCTGACAGTGTGGCGCTTCTTTGATACCATGATGAATTACATAAAATGCCCCCGCTCACTCCGTCTCTTCCGGGAACACCCTTGGGTTCGGAAAACCACACCCATCTCTCTAAAAGAGGCCTTTCTGAGGAATCTGACTTAACTGGACAATGGCAGCCATTCATGCTCTTACTTTCTGGACAAAACATGAAAAGACAGACTCTGGCTCCTATTTCGCTCATGTGTCTATATGCATTTGCACCACCACACGATCGCAGCTGGCCCCTGGACAATGGTGGGGCGGGGTGAGGGGTGCAGCCCTGCCTGTAGTGGTGTACAGCTTAACAGCTGGCCCACAGTATCCACCCTTCAGCATCTGCGGCAACCAAGCCCAACTCCTGTACCATGTACTTACTGCGGGAAAAAAATTCACAATCAAGTGGACTCCACTAGTTCAAATCCATGTTGCTCAAGGGTCAACAGTATATTTAGAATCCTATAGAGACGCCAATGTAAAAAGAAAGGGCAGGATTTCACCTGCAGAGCAAGGTTTTCACATTGCAATAAGAGAAATACGCACGCGTCCTTACCTAGTCAGAAGACGTCACCCAACCCTTAAGCATATCCTCCATGGCGGGCCACCGGGCTTTGTGCCTGGTTAATGAGACGTTACACTTGGGTGGCCAGGTGTGGACACCCACACGCATTTCACTGCGATAAAGTGAGGCAGAGAGCAGGGGCTGCTGGTGGTAAAGAGCCCACCTGCCGAAGCAGGAGACTCAGGCTCAACCCCTGGGTGGGGAGATCCCCTGGAAAAGGGACTGGCACCCCCTCCAGCATCCTCGGCCTGGAGAATCCCCTGAGGGGCTATAGTCCGCGGGGTCGCAAAAGTCGCAGATGACTGAGTCTATCACTCTCACGTCTACTTGAACCAGGAACTACATAGCACGTAAGGCTCAGCAAGCGCTCCGCTTACGCGGCAGGCAGAGTGAGACCCGGGTGCCCGTGAGGTGACACCC
>SJYX01012131.1:12813-23096 GCA_006410675.1 Oreotragus oreotragus
CAGCTGGTGGCCAAAGTACTGTAGCTTCAGCATCAGCCCTTCCAATTCTGGATTGATCTTCTTTAGAAGTGACTGGTTTGATCTCTTTGATCTCCAAGGGACTCTCAAGAGTCTTCTCCAGCACCGCAGTTCAAAAGCATAAATTCTTCAGTGCTCAGTCTTCTTTATGGTCCAGTTTTAACATCCATACATGACCATGGCTTTAACTAGATGGACCTTTGTTGGCAAAGTAATGTCTCTGCTTTTTAATATGCTGTCCAGGTTGGTCATCACTTTTCTTCCAAGGAGCAAGCTTCTTTTAATTTCATGGGTGCAATCACCATCTGCAATGATTTTGGAGCCCCCCCAAATAAAGTCTCTCACTATTTCTATTGTTTCCCCATCTATTTGCCATGAAGTAACGGGACTGGATGCCATGATCTTAGTTTTCTGAATGTTGAGTTTTAAGCCAACTTTTTCATTCTTCTCTTTCACTTTCATCAAGAGTCTCTTTAGATTTTCTTCACTTTGTGCCATAAGAGTGGTGTTATCTGCATATCTGAGGTTATAGATATTTCTCCCGGCAATCTTGATTCCTGCTTGTGGTTCATCCAGCCTGGCATTTTGAATGATGTACTCTGTGTAAGTGAAATAAGGAGGACGACAATATACAGCCTTGATGTACCCCTTTTCAATTTGGAACCAGTCTATTGTTCCATGTCCAGTTCTAACTGTTGTTTCTTGACCTGAATACAGATTTCTTAGGAGGCAGGTAAGATGGTCTTGTATTCCCATCTCTTGAAGAATTTTCCACAGTTTGTTGTGATCCTCACATTCAAAGGCTTGGCATAATCAAACTGATCAAACAGACCACAGCCTTGTCTAACTCAGTGAAACTATTAGTCTTGATGTGTAGGGCCACCCAAGATGGATGCATCATGGAGGAGAGTTCTGACAAAACATGGTCCACTGGAGAAGGGAATGGAAAATGAATTCAGTATTCTTGTCTTGAGAATCCCATGAACACTATGAAAAGGCAAAAAGATATGACTGAAAGATGAACTCCCCAGGTTGGTAGGTGCACAATATGCTACAGGAGAAGAGTGGAGAAATACCTCCAGAAATAATAAAGAGATGGAGCCAAAGTGGAAACAACGCCCAGTTGTGTATGTGTCTAGTGATGGAAGTAAAGTCCAATGCTGTAAAGAACAATGTTGTGTAGGAACCTGGAATGTTAGGTCCATGAATCAAGGTAAATTGGAGGTGGTCAAACAGGAGATGGCAAGAGGGAGCATCGAAATTTTAGGAATCAATGAACTAAAATGGACCGGAACGGACGAATTTAACACAGATGACCATTATATCTACTACTGTGGGCAAGGATCCCTTAGAAGAAATGGAGTAGCCTTCATAGTAAGCAAGAGTCTGAAATGCAGCACTTGGGTGCAATCTCAAAAATGACAGAATTATCTCTGTTTGTTTCCACAGCAAACCATTCAGTTTCACAGTAATCCAATTCTGTGCCCCAACCAGTAATGCTAAAGAAGCTGAAGTTGAATGGTTCTATGAAGACCTACAAGACTTCCTAGAACTAACACCCAAAAAATGATGTTCTTTTCATCATAGGGGACTGGAATGTAGAAGCAGGAAGTCAAGAGATACCTGGAGTACAGGCAAATTTGGCCTTGGAATACAAAGTGAAGCAGGGCAAAGGCTAGCATAATTTTGCCAAAAGAATGCACTGGTCATGGCAAACACCCTCTTCCGACAACACAAGAGAAGACTCTACACATGGACATCACCAGATGGTCAATACCAAAATCAGATTGATTATATTCTTTGCAACCAAAGATGGAGAATCTCTCTACAGCCAGCTAAAACAAGACTGACTGTACTCATGATCTGAGCTGACTGTGGTTCAGATCATGAATTCCTTATTGCCAAATTCAGTCTTAAATTGAATAAAATAGGGAAAACCAGAAGACCATTCAGGTATGACCTAAATCAAATCCCTTACGTATATCCAGTGAAAGTCACAAATAGATTCAAGGGATTAGATCTGCTAGACAATGCCTGAAGAACTATGGATGGAGGTTCATGACCTCCAGGAGGCAGGAGGCAGTGGTCAAGACCACCCACCAAAAAAGAAATATGTAAAGGCAAAATGGTTGTCTGAAGAGGCCTTACAAATATCTGAGAAAAGAAGAGAAGCTGAAGGCAGAGGAGGAAAGGAAAGATATACCCACTTGGATGTAGAGTTCCAAAGAATAGCAAGAAGTGATAAGAAAGCCTTAGTGATCAGTGCAAAGAAATAGAGGGAGAGGCAGTGGTCAAGACCACCCACCAAAAAAGAAATATGTAAAGGCAAAATGGTTGTCTGAAGAGGCCTTACAAATATCTGAGAAAAGAAGAGAAGCTGAAGGCAGAGGAGGAAAGGAAAGATATACCCACTTGGATGTAGAGTTCCAAAGAATAGCAAGAAGTGATAAGAAAGCCTTAGTGATCAGTGCAAAGAAATAGAGGGAAACAATAGAATGAGAAAGACTAGAAATCTCTTCAAGAAAATTAGAGATACCAAGGGAACATTTCATGCAAGGATGGGCACAATAAAGAACAGAAATGGTATGGACCTAACAGAAGCAGAAAGTACTAAGAAGAGGTGGCAAGAATACACAGAAAAACTACACAGAAGATCTTCATGACCCAGATAACCACAATGGTGTGATCACTCACCTAGAGCCGGACATCCTGGAATGTGAAGCCAAGTGGGCCTTAGAAAGCATCACTACGAACAAAGCTAGTGGAGGTGATGGAATTCAGCTGAGCTATTTCAAACCCTAAAAGACGATGCTGTGAAAGTGCTGCACTCAATGTGCCAGCAAATCTGGAAAACTCAGCAGTGGCCACAGGACTTGAAAAGATCAGTTTTCATTCCAATCCAAAAGAGAGACAATGCCAAAGAATGCTCAAACTATCACACAATTGCACTCATCTCACATGCTAGCAAAGTAATGTTCAAAATCCTCCAAGCCAGTCTTCAACACTACATGAACCGAGAACTTTGAGATGTTCAAGCTGGATTTACAGAAATCAGAGGAACCAGAGATCAAATTGCCAACGTCCATTGACTCATCATAAAAGCTAAAGAATTCCCCCAAAAAGATCTACTTCTGCTTCATTGACTACACTAAAGCCTTTGACTGTAGGGGTCACAACAAACTGGAAAATTCTTCAAGAGATGGGAATACAGACCACCTTACCTGCTTCCTGAGAAATCTGTATGCAGGTCAAGAAGCAACAGTTAGAACTGGACATTGAACAATGGACTGATTCCATTTTGGGAAAGGAGTACGTCAAGGCTGTATATTGTCACCTTGCTTATTTAACTTATATGCAGAGTACGTCATGTGAAATGCCAGGCTGGATGAATCACAAGCTGGAATCAAGATTGCCAGGAGAAATATTAATAACCTCAGATATGCAGATGACACCACCCTATGGCCAAAAGCGAAGCCAAAACTAAAGAGCCTTTTGAAGAATGTGAAGGTGAGAGTGAAAAAGCTTGCTTGAAATGCACCATTCAAAAAACTAAGATCATGGCATATGGTCCCATCACTTCATGGCAAATAAATGGGGAAACAATGGAAACAGTGATAGATGTTATTTTCTTCGGCTCCATAATCATGGCTGCAGATGGTAAATACTGCCATGAAATTAAAAGAAGCTTGCTCCTTGGAATAAGAGTGATGACCAACCTAGACAGCCTTTTAAAAAGCAGAGACATTATTTTGCCAACAAAGATCCATCTAGTCAAAGCTGTGGTTTTTCCATTACTCATGTATGGATGTGAGAGTTGGACCGTAAAGAAAGCTGAGCACCAAAGAATTGAAGCTTTTGAACTGTGGTGTTGAAAAAGACTCTTGAGACTCCCTTGGTCCCTTGGGCAGCAAGGAACTCAAACCAGTCCATCCTAAAGGAAATCAGTCCTGTGCTGAAGCTGAAGCTCCAGTACTTTGGCCATCTGATGCGAAGAACTGTCTCATTGGAAAAGACCCTGATACTGGGAAAGGTTGAAGGCAGAAGGAGAAGGGGATGACAGAAGATGAGATCATTGGATGGCATTACTGATTTAATGAACATGAGTTTGAGTAAACTGCAGGAGTTGGTGATGGACAGGGAGGCCTGGCGTATGGCAGTCCTTGGGGTTGCAAAGAGTCGAACACAACTGAGTAACTGAACTGAACTGAAAAAATAAACTAAAAAAAAAATCACATATAGAAATAATGGACTAAAACATATAAAGCATGTAAAATAGTTATAGAAAATTTGAAATATACAGATAGGGAATTAACATTCAAGGTAAAGTTGGTGAATTAAAATACTTAAGTTACTATTGTCATTTATATATTAAAATTCATTTCCCTAGTTTATTTAAATAATTATATTAAGGTATTATTGTTAATCTTTTTACACATATGTGCTGGCACATTTACAGAAATGTTATGACACCAGAGATTTCCTTTAGTGGAGAGAGTATATAGATAAAACAAACTTGACCATGTTATTTTTGAAAAGGGGTGATGGGCACTTGGGGGTTTGTTATACCTTCTACCTACTTTTTTATTCTGTTTTATTTTTTATTAAAGTTTTATTTTATATTTTTATTTAAACAATTTGTTATTTATTATTATATATATTATTATGCTCAAAATTCTTCAATCTAGGCTTCAATAGTATGTGAACCGAGAACTTCCAGATGTACAAGGTAGATTTAGAAAAGACAGAGGAACCAGAGATCAAATTGCCAACGTCCTCTGGATCATTGAAAAAGCAAGGGAATTCCAAAAAACATGTACTTCTGCTTTACTGACTAAGCTAAAGCCTTTAGCTGTGAGGATCACAACAAACTGGAAACTCCTTAAAGAGATGGAAATACCAGACAACCTTAACTGTCTTCTGAGAAACCTGTATACAGTCAAGAAGCAACAGTTAGAACCAGACATGGAGCAATGGACTAGTTCAAATTGGCAAAAAAGTACATCAAGGCTATATAACCAAAGCAGAGACATCACTTTGCCAACGAAGGTCCATATTGTCAAAGCTATGGTTTCTTCAGAAATCATGTACAGATAGATGTGAGAGTTGAACTATAAAGAGGCTGAGTGTGGAAGAATTGATGCTTTCAAACAGTGGTGCTGGAGAAGACTCGAGAGTCCTTTGGAGTACAAAGAGATCAAACCAGTCAATCCTAAAGAAAATCAACCCTCAATATTCATTGGAAGGATTGATGCTGAAGCTCAATTCTTTGGCCACCTGATGCAAAGAGCCAATTCATTGGAAAAGATCCTGATGCTGGGAAAGATTGAAGGCAGGAGGAGAAGTGGGTGACAGAGGATGCGATGGTTGGATGGCATCATCGACTCAATGGACATAAGTTTGAGCAAACACTGGGAGATANTCTTTGGCCACCTGATGCAAAGAGCCAATTCATTGGAAAAGATCCTGATGCTGGGAAAGATTGAAGGCAGGAGGAGAAGTGGGTGACAGAGGATGCGATGGTTGGATGGCATCATCGACTCAATGGACATAAGTTTGAGCAAACACTGGGAGATAGTGAAGGACAGGGAAGCCTGGTGTGCTGCAGTTCATGGAGTCACAAAAGGTCAGACATGACTGAGCGACTGAACAACAAGAAGACTGTATGTTGTCATCCTGCTTATTTGACTTCCATGAAGAGTACATAATGCTGAATGCTGGGTTGGATAAATCACAAACTGGAATCAAGATTGCCAGGAAAAATATCAACAACCTCACATATACAGAAGATGCCACTTTAATGGCAGAAAGCAAAGAGAAAGTAACGAGCCTCTTGATGAGAGTGAAAGAGGAGGGTGGAAAAGCTGACTTGACAGTCACTCCATGGCAAATAGAAGGGGGAAAAGTGGAAACAGTGACAAATTTTACTTTCTTGGGCTCCCAAATCACTGTGGACAATGACTGAAGCCATGAAATTAAAAGACACTGGCTCCTTGAAAAAAGTTGTGACAAACCTGGACAGCATATTAAAACGCAGAGACATTACTTTGCAAACAAAGGTCCATATAGTCAAAGGTATGGTATTTCCAGTAGTATGGATGTGAGACTTAGACGATAAAGAAGGCTGAGCACCAAAGAATTAATGCTTTTGAACTGTGGTACTAGGGAAAACTTGAGAGTCCCTTGGACAGCAAAGAGATCAAACCAGTTACCCCTAAAGGAAATCAACCCTGAGTATTCATCAGAAAGACTGATGCTGAAGCTCCAGTACTTTGGCCACCTGATGTGAAGAGCTGATTCATTGGAAAAGACCCTGTTGCTGAGTAAGATTGGGATAAGGAGGAGAAGGGAGAGACAGAGGATGAGATGGTTGGAAGGCGTCACTGACTCAATGGGCATGAATTTAAGCTAACTCCAGGAGCTGGTGAAGGACAGGGAAGCCTGGCATGGTGCAGTTCATTGGGTAGCAAGGAGTTGGACATGACAGCAGCTGAACAAAAACAACATTAAAAAAATTCTCTTTAATGTTTTTTGTAAAAAAAGTTAATAAATACTGTGATATTACTAGTGAATATTATTGAACTTCATAAGTAGATATTATGCTTCCTTTCCAGTTACAGTTAATATTTTTACAACATAATAACAGTCACAAAGACATAAGGAAGAAAATAAAGAAGCCATTTCTTTGGGCAAGGTTGTGGACAGAACACTCAGGATTTTAAGTTAGTGTTTTGTGAACACTCAGGATTTTAAATAAGTGTTTGGATTTTTAAGGCAACAAGACCTTTAAAAATTTCTATTCCATTTTCTACATTTGCTTATGAAAGGGTTGTAATTTGGCTAGTCTCATCAGTTTGTGTCATGACTCATATTGGAATTTGGATCTCAGTTTTTGGTGCTGGGATTTTTTTTCCCACTCCATCAGATTTTGTGTACAAAAGTAATAAAATTGTACTGACGAACCTATTTGCAAAGCAGAGATAGAGACTCAGAACAGACTTATGGACACAGCAGGGGACACAGCAGGGGAGGGAGAGAGTGACAATTTGAGAGAGTAGGACTGAAATATATGCATTACCATGTGTAAAATAGCTAATGGGAAGTTGGGCTTCCCTTGTGGCTCAGCTGGTAAAGAATCCACCTGCAATGTGGGAGACCTGGGTTCGATCCTTCGGTTGGGAAGATCCCCTGGAGAAGGGAAAGGCTACCCACTCCAGTATTCTGCCAAGAGAACTTATATGCAGAGTACATCATGTGAAATGCTGGGCTGGATGAAGCAAAGCTGGAATCCAGATTATTGGGAGAAATGTCAATAATCTCAGATAGGCAGATGACACCACCTTTATGGCAGAAAGTAAAGAAGAACTAAAGAGCCAATTGATGAAAGTGAAAGAAGAGAGTGAAAAAGTTGGCTTAGAACTCAGAAAACTAAGATCATGGCATCTGGTCCCATCACTTCATGGCAAATAGATGGGGAAACGATGGAAACAGTGAGAGACTTTATTTTTTGGGGCTCCAAAATCATTGCAGATGGTGACTGCAGCCATTAAATTAAAACACTTGCTCCTTGGAAGAAAAGCTGTGACCAAGCTAGACAGCATATTAAAAAGCATTACTTTACCATCAAAGGTCTGTCTAGTCAAAGCTATGGTTTTTCCAGTAGTCTTGTATGGATGTGAGAGTTAAACTATAAAGAAAGCTGAGCTCCGAAGTATGAATGCTTTTGAACTGTGGTGTAGGAAAAGACTCTTGAGAATCCCTTGGACTGCAAGGAGATCCAAGCAGTCCATCCTAAAGGAAATCAGTCCTGAATATTCATGGAAGGACTGATGCTGAAGCTGAAACTCTAATACTTTGGTCACCTAATGTGAAGAGCTGACTCTTTGAAAAAGACTCTGATGCTGGGAAAGATTGAAGGTGGGAGGAAAAGGAGATGACAGAGGATGAGATGGTTGGATGGCATCACTGACTCGATGGACATGAATTTGAGTAGGCTCCAGGAGTCGGTGATGCTAGGAAGCCTGGCGTGCTGCAGTCCTTGTATTTGTAAAGAGCTGGACATGACTGTGCGCCTGAACTGGACTCAATGAGAATTTGCTGTATAGCACAGGGAGCTCAGCCTTGTCTTTNGGGATTCTCCAGGCAAGAACACTGGAGTGGGTTGCCATTTCCTTCTCCAATGCATGAAACTGAAAAGTGAAAGTGAAGTCGCTCAGTCGAGTCCGACTCTTTGCGACCCCATGGACTGCAGCCTATCAAGCTCCTCCATCCGTGGGATTTTCCAGGCAAGAATACTGAAGTGGGATGCCATTGCCTTCTCCAGAAGAAAGCTGAGTGCCGAAGAATTAATGCTTTTGAACTGTGGTGTTGGAGAAGACTCTTGAGAGTCCCTTGGACTGCAAGGAGATCCAACAAGTCCATTCTAAAGGAGATCAGTCCTGGGTGTTCTTTGGAAGGACTGATGCTGAAACTGAAACTCCAATACTTTGGCCACCTCATGCGAAGAGTTGACTCACTGGAAAAGACCCTGATGCTGGGAGGGATTGGGGGCAGGAGGAGAAGGGGACAACAGAGAATGAGATGGCTGGATGGCATCACCGACTCGATGGACATGAGTTTGAGTGAACTCCGGGAGTTGGTGATGGACAGGGAGGCCTGGCGTACTGTGATTCATGGGGTTGCAAAGAGTCGGACACAACTGAGCGACTGAACTGAACTGACTGAACTGAATGCATTTGAAGGGGGCCTCCCAGGTGGTTCAGTGGTAAATACTCTGCCTGCCAGTGCAGGAGATATGGGCTCAGTCTCTGTATCGGCAAGATCCCTTGGAGGAGGAAATGGCAACCCCCTCCAGTATTCTTGCATGGGAAATCCCATGGACAAAGGAGCCTGCAGGGCTACAGTTTATGGGGTCACAAAATAGTCAGACATGACTTAACGACTGAACCAATGCATTTGAAATGTGACTTGAATTGTGAAAATTTCCAAACTTTTTCAGTTTTCAAAAATATATTTATTCTGATAAGTGAGATATTCCTATAAGCCCTGACTTATGATTGAACTGTCATAACAATGAAATGATGTCTGACCTTTCAGTTCAGTTCAGTTCAATTGCTCGGTCATGTCCGACTCTTTGAGACCCCATGAATCGCAGCACGCCAGGCCTCCCTGTCCATCACCAACTCCTGGAGTTCACTCAGACTCATGTCCATCGAGTCAGTGATGCCATCCAGCCATCTTATCCTCTGTCATCCCCTTCTCCTCTGGCCTTTATCTAGTCTTAAAAAAATTTTTGTTTTAATTTAGTCTTGATGACCTAAATTTAGTTCTTGCCTTCCAGTTATTTTGAAACTAATCGCTTCACTCCAGCTTTTGTGATTTGCTTTACTTCTTGTCAACTTGATGAAGGAAAAGGAAAATTTCTCTTTTTCTCTTTTTAAAAGAAACTGTGTTATTTATGGTTCTCTGGGGCCTCAGGAAAATCCTTACTGAAGGTACAAATGGTAATTATCATTTTTTCCCAGAGGAAGTGTCTGTTGTACTAGTGAAACTGATATAAATTTAGAACATGAAATTTGATGATTCCTAGTTCTAAAATATTCTATTCATACTTCTGTTTGATTTCATCATAATTTTATCATGTATATTAAGGAAATGAAATTCATTTTTTCATTTTTAAAAATTAATTTTTCAAAGGAACATATCAAGGCAAAGCATAGAAGGCAAAATATCACTTAATTTGATGGGATGTGGGTCGCTAAGACTACCCTTTTGCAGCCACAGGGACTGTAGCCCACCAGCCTCCTCTGTCCTCCTCTTCCCAGGCAAGTATACCAAAGTGGGTTGCCGTTTCCTTCTCCAGGGGATCTTCCTAATAATTTAATATTTGAGCTTTCTTGGAAGGAGAGGCAAGTTAGAGAAGAAATACAAAAGAGTGAGTTTGTTAGTAGCAAAATACTTAATAGATTTATACAGAAAATAAGTCACAGAACAACAAAAAATTATATCAACATTTCAGTTGGATAATATATATAGCTGGAGAATAATAATGGTCGGCTAATTACTGGAACAATTAATAAAGCAGTCATTTGGTATCATCAAGAGGACAAGAAATTGAACTATGGAAGACACCAAAGGTTAATTACAAACAAATCATGCCAAATAATTTCATTTTGATATCTAGGCAAGGTCAATGAGTAAAGAAAATCTAATGAACTTGAGTATATAGAATGTTTAATATCCTTTTTTAAAGGATACGTTAGATATGG
>SJYX01012132.1:0-23413 GCA_006410675.1 Oreotragus oreotragus
TTTTTAGCTCCTCTTCACTTTCTGCCATAAGGGTGGTGTCATCTGCATATCTGAGGTTATTGATATTTCTCCCGGCAATCTTGATTGCAGTTTGTGCTTCCTCCAGCCCAGCATTTCTCATGATGTACTCTGCATAGAAGTTAAATAAGCAGGGTGACAATATACAGCCTTGATGTACTCCTTTTCCTATTTGGAACCAGTCTGTTGTTCCATGTCCAGTTCTAACTGTTGCTTCCTGACCTGCATATAGGTTTCTCAAAAGGCAGTCAGGTGCCCTGGTATTCCCATCTCCTTCAGAATTTTCCACAGTTTATTGTGATCCACATAGTCAAACAGATACATAATAGAAATATAAAACATGTAATTAGATCTATCAATTTGAAGATCAGGAAAGAAGTTCAAGTTGGATATGTATGTTTGAAAATCATCAACATCTAAATGATATTTAAAGCTATGAGACTAGATGAGATCATCAAAGGAGCATAGACAGAAAGATATCAGATGTAAAGACTGGGCCCGGGGACTTCCTTGGTGGTCCAGTGGTTAAGACTTTACCTTCCCATGCAGGGGATATGGGTTCTATCCCTGGCTGGGAAGATAAGATCCCATATGCCTCAGGGCCAAACAAAAGCAAAACATAAAACAGAGGCAATATTGTGACAAAATTCAATAAAGACTTTAAAAATGGTTCACGTAAAAAAAAAATCTTTAAAACATTTTTTTTCAAATTATAAAATAAAAAAAGACAGAGATCAGAGATACTTCAGTGTTGAAATATCAGGGAAACAGGAGGAACCAGAAAGGGAGATTGGTGCATGAAAAAACAGAGACGGAAGACAGCCAGGAGAAGTGCTGCCCGGGAAAACAAGGGAAGTAAGTCACTTTATGGGGTGGGCAGTGGTGTTTTAAGCCGGCTTAAAACTCAACATTCAAAGAACTATTAAGATATGGCATCTGGTCCCATCACTGCATAGCAAATAGATGGGAAACAATGGAAACAGTGACAGACTCTATTATGCAGGGCTCCAAAATCACTACAGATGGTTACTACAGCCATGAAATTAAAAGACACTTGTTCCTTGGAAGAAAAAGCTATGACAAACCCAAACAGCATATTAAAAAACAGAGACACTACTTTGCCAACAAAGGTCTGTCTAGTCAAAGCTATGGTTTTTCCAGTAGTCATGTATGGATGTGAGAGTTAAACTATAAAGAAAGCTGAGCAGTGAAGAACTGATGTTTTTGAACTGTGGTGTTGGAGAAGACTCTTGAGAGTCCCTTGGACTGCAAGGAGATCTCGATGCTAAAAGGAAATCAGCCCTGAATATTCACTGTAAGGACTGATGCTGAAGCAGAAGCTCCAATACTTCGGCCATCTGATGTAAAGAAGTAACTCTTTGGAAAAGACACTGATGCTGGGCAAGATTGAAGACAGGAGGAGAAAGGGGCGACAGAGGATGAGATGGTTGAATGGCATCACTGACTCAAGGGACATGAGTTGAGCAACTGAACTGAACTGAACTGAAACTGAATGGTGTTGAATACTGTTATATCTTATCTGATCTGTAGATACCGTGACCCTCATTATAATCTACCTGAATTGGTAAAATAAGAGATAGTATTAATATTACTTAAAATCATATTGAGCGCTACTTAGTGTCAGGGATATGGCTGGTGGATGCAAATATATAGTCTATCCTCAAGGGACCTGTAGCCTGTTAATGATCTCATGTTCTTTGGAGCTTCTTCCTCCTCTTGTGTAGAATGAATGAGAGCCAAGAGCAATGGGCCTCGCTGCCAGTAAGGGTACCACAGTAAGCACAAGCATCTTCATCTTCTCCAAAGGATATTCAATAATTTACATGTCTGACATCTGCGATGTGTCAGACAGTTGAAGATTTTTAACAGAGGCAATTATGTTAGATGAAGTTTCAGTCAGTATCATCAGGGTTATTGTGAGAATAAGGTTATGAAAATCAATACTGCAGAGTCTTTCCTCAAAAAATTCCTTAATATTTAACATCAAGTGAATGTTTGGTTTTCAGTTAGAGGTTAATTTGGTTCATGACTTTTTGATAATTTTAGAAAATCTTCAGGCTTTCTATGAAGGTCTTATAGTTCATAATTTTCATACTTTAAACATTCAGTTGTTTGCACAGAGAGGATTTTTACCATGTGGATCTCACTTGAACAAATATAGTTAGTAACACACAGCATTCAAGTTTATACTTTAAGTACATTTAAAACAATCATTAAAACTTTTGAAATAAAGAAAAAAATGGATGGATGAGAATTTCTTGTTTTAAGACTATTGATGTGAACAATTTTTTAAAACTCTTTATTGAATTTATTACAAGATTGTTTGTTTTTTCTTTTTGTACTCTGGGCATGTGGGATCTTACTTCCCTGGCGAGGGCTAACATCCTCACTTGCTGCGTTGGAAGGTGATGTCCTAACAACTGGCCCATCAGAGAAGCCCCTGGACAGGAATTTCTTTAGAGAAGAGACTAACATGTCTCAGCTCCAATTCCAGGGAAAGTGAATGAAGAAGGAGAGAAGATCATTTGAAAGGGGAAGAGCAAGTAAGATCTAAGCAACTAGATCACTTTCTAACACCACACACAAAAATAAACTCAAAATGGATTAAAGATCTAAATGTAAGACCAGAAACTATAAAACTCCTAGAGGAGAACATAGGCAAAACACTCTCCGACATAAATCACAGCAGGATCCTCAATGATCCACCTCCCAGAATACTGGAAATAAAAGCAAATATAAACAAATGGGATCTAATTAAAATTAAAAGCTTCTGCACAACAAAGGAAACTATAAGCAAGGTGAAAAGACAACCCTCTGAATGGGAGAAAATAATAGCAAATGAAGCAACTGACAAACAACTAATCTCAAAAATATACAAGCAACTTATACAGCTCAATTCCAGAAAAATAAACGACCCAATCAAAAAATGGGCCAAAGAACTAAATAGACATTTCTCCAAAGAAGACATACGGATGGCTAACAAACACATGAAAAGATGCTCAACGTCACTCATTATCAGAGAAATGCAAATCAAGACCACAATGAGATACCACTTCACACCAGTCAGAATGGCTGCGATCCAAAAGTCTGCAAGCAATAAATGCTGGAGAGGGTGTGGAGAAAAGGGAACCCTTTTACACTGTTGGTGGGAATGCAAACTAGTACAGCCACTATGGAGAACAGTGTGGAGATTCCTTAAGAAATTGCAAATAGAACTGCCTTATGACCCAGCAATCCCACTGCTGGGCATACACACCGAGGAAACCAGAATAGAAAGAGACACATGTACCCCAATGTTCATTGCAGCACTGTTTATAATAGCCAGGACATGGAAACAACCTAGATGTCCATCAGCGGATGAATGGATAAGAAAGCTGTGGTATATATACACAATGGAGTATTACTCAGCCATTAAAAAGAATACATTTGAATCAGTTCTAATAAGATGGATGAAACTGGAACCAATTATACAGAGTGAAGTAAGCCAGAAAGAAAAACACCAATACAGTATACTAACACATATATATGGAATTTAGAAAGATGGTAATGAGGACCCTGTATGCAAGACAGCAAAAGAGATACAGATGTGTAGAGCGGACTTATGGACTCTGAGGGAGAAGGAGAGGGAGAGGGAGAGGGAGGGATGATTTGGGAGAATAGCATTGAAATATGTATACTATCATGTAAGAAATGAATTGCCAGTCTATGTTCAATGCAGGATGCAGGATGCTTGGGGCTGGTGTATGGGGATGATCTGGAGGGAAGATGTGGGGTGGGAGGTGGGAGGGGGGTTCATGTAAAATAAAAAAAAAAAAAAAAGAAAGGAAAGAATAGAAAGGGAATAACATATCTGGAGACTAATTGACAGCTGGAGCTTTGTTCTATTAGTTCTTGCTTCTCTTCCTCCCGCAGTTACTTTCATATAGCACATTTAGAATATTCTAGATGACCCTACCATTCATGATTTTCCATTTCCTTGGAGAACAGAAGTAAAATGAATGAGAGGAGCTTTCTTCTTTCTTCGTAGCTCAGTTACGTTCATTGTTAAGTAACTTTTTTTTTTTTTTTTCAGAAAACTGCTCCAATTATAATACTGACATAGTTAAAAAGATTAACACACACGCAAGTCACTCAGCATAGGGGGAAAAAAATGTCAGTCTTCGAGTTTTAAAGCTACTCATTAGATTTTATAATGGTAGAAACATTTATACCGTACTTGATTCTGTACTTGTAAGTTTAGATTCTTTTTCTTAAAGAAGTTCCCCTGAGTATATAAATATACCCACAAAACCTGGATCTATTCCTCATGGAGAGCATTAACTGTCTCCTTTAAGGCACTACATTGCTTGCTGATACTACATAGGGTGTGCGAGTCAGAGAGCAAACCTGTGTTCTAAAGACTACTGTCTCCTGATACCAACTATTACAACATGAATACCCCTTGGACACATCAGCACAGCTTCCCACAGATCTGCTGGTGTTGCTAAGACATTTCATTAGCAGAATTCTCCCTCCAGGGGGTAGATTATTGATCTCTGCAGGATCTCTAAGGTTCTAAGAATGTGTTGTGGGAAAATAACATATTCTCATTCAAATGTGAAAGAATGATACCTTAGGGACTTTCCATTAAGTACTGAACCAATAAAGACTAAAAATCTAATTGGCAAATACTACTGTACTGCTTTCTTCCCTTTATATCCATCTTTTGGAATAATGTTGCCCTTTCTTTACTAGAGGGCAAAATTCTGACCTAATTAAGAAAATTGTTTCTTAACCTAGAAACCCTCTGAACCTAGAGGTCAGAACCCCAGAACCTAAAAAGATTGCCTGCTATTTTTTATATTTATTTCAAAGCTTTAACATCTCAGGGGAATAAATCAAGTAACTGGCCTTAATTGTAATATTTAAGGAGTATTCATGTGGAGCATGTATTTACATAGTTGTTAGACACACTTTCAGACATTTGCAGCAACTGGCTTCTTATTTGTGAACATTAAAGGGTAGCAACAAATATTTGCTGAAAACAAGTTTATTAGAGTTATGTTGATATAGAGATAATGTTGATTATCGTTATGATTCTTTTCATGCAATAGGATATTTTTTTGATCCTTTAAAAAATGATAACAGTAACCAATTAATGAAAAAGAATACGTACATGTTTCTACCACCACACCATCCTGATGACTAAATACTGAATGTGGTTGGCATTCAATTGTGTCAGCATATGACTGTCTTTCCACTTGACAAAAGGATTTGTTTTGCTAATAAGTCCTTAGTCTAGCTTCTGAACTGTAGGCAAAGTGGAAAAAATAAAGAAATCCTTAATCAGTTCAGCTGAACACTTTCATTTTCTTTTTTTTTTTTTTCTGCTATATGAACTCCCTCTTCAAGTTTGAATATCCTCCTGTACTTATTGGAAATATCGGTGTTGACTGGGTCCTTTCATGCCAGCATATACAAGCAGTGAATCTAATGGAGGCAAAACTCTATGCTACAGAGACACCAAGGACTTGTTTCTCTTCTATTACAGAAGCTGAATGAAATCTACAACCATCCTGGGTTAGCACTCCACCAGATATCAAAGGACTACCCAGGAAAGAGTCATATGTCGTTGCAGGAATGCAGTTATTTAGACAACTGAAGCCTTTCCTCTGCTTTAGCTTTGCATATCAGGGTGTAGCACTCATAGTATCAAAGGAAAAGAGCAATAAAAACATTTGAATTCCTGAATCTGTAATAGATATCATAGTCATATCTCCATTTTCCATCAAGTCTTTTAAACCTGCAAATATTATGACCTATTACCAAGGCAGCATTTGATTCCTTATCAACTTAGCTTTTGAACTAAAATATGATAACAGCAAAATAGCATTTGCTAAAACTATTGCAGAATGTGCTTGTGTTTGAAAAGAATAGATTAGACTTTAGTGACTGGTTACACTTTATGTAACAAAGAAGTGTACACTTTGAATCCATCAGAGGTAGTTTAGTTCAGGCTAAAAGAGAAAATTCTCTTCTTAAAGTTTGAATGTTAATTGCTATTGAAACAATGACTATCTAAAAAAATTGTTGAACTTCTGAAACAAATCGAATAACCACTTTTGGAATACAGAAGGTGGTTTCTAAAGTAAGTTCTTATTGAATTCCCATGGAATAAAGACGGTCAAAGATACCTGCTTTGCTACTGGATGGCTCTGAATTTTCTCATCCATAAGATGTGTTAGTGTGTCTGTTTATGGTGACGTTGGTGAAGGGGTGATCAACAACTAATGCTGATACACTAAACAATTCTGTGTTGCAGTTATTTCAAATGTGGAGCAAGGAAATGAACATGGGAGTGATCTACTTTATGTAAGGGTATTATAGTACTCTTACATAAAGGTGGCACAGTGGTAAAGAATCCTCCTGTCAATACAGGAGATGAAAATGACACAGGTTTGATCCCTTGATCAGGAAGATCCCCTGGAGTAGGAAATGGCAACCTGCTTCAGTATTCTTGCCTGAGAACTCTCATGGACAGAGGAGCCTCGTGCTCAGACAGTCCATGGGGTCTCCAGGAGTTGGACATGATTGAACAACTGGTCACACACATTATAGCACTCCAAAGTGAATGCTTGCTGGCAGCTGAAGTTAGCATTGAATACATGTAACACTGCAAATGCTTTTCCTTGACTGTCCCCTCACTCCACTTTCTTATTAGGAAATACATTTCTAGTCCAAATTTCTTGAATGTTGGAAACATCTGTTCTGCTGTGTAGCAGTGTCACACATTAGGAACAAAATTTTCATCTTTTGCAGTTGATCTTTTTATCTGCACACCCACACAAATAATTACAACATGAAACTGAAATAGAGCCACTGAGTCTGAGAGTTTAGCTCAGACTAGAAGGAATAAGTGTTACAGGTGGGACAGATCCAGAGAAGAGAAGTGTGAGTTTGGACCGATTACTCTCCTTCACTGAGATCTGAAAGGATGTGTATTTCCAGTGGACACCAAGTGAGGTAAGCCATTTCCCACCAGATCATTTTCTCATGACCTAAACTTATCCAGCCAACTTCACACAGCACTCCTTTATTGCAGAAAATGAGGAGCATGCTTCCACTCTAGTCACTGAGCAAAGCTACAGAATTTAGCAGGCTTGTGCGTTTTTCACCGAGAACCACGGAGACCAGCAAAACAGAAGATTAACTTGAAGACTCAGGAGCTCGGTCCTGAATGTTATAACTGGACATAAAATGTCACAGAACATAGGATCAGAATGAAACCAGTATCGTTTTACACAGAAAACAGGTTGTTTTAATAGAGAAAATGGGAAGATCAGCACTTACCTGTGTGTGATGGGGAGGGAGCCCAGCAATGTGCTTCACAAGAAAAAAGATGTATAATAGTGTTTTTTGTGAACATGATAAACTAAGTCCCCATTCTTAGAGTCAAAATGTACCTTAAATGTTTGAGAACAGTTCCTAGTAAGGAAATTTTTAACTTTAATTTTATCATAGATGCAACTTCTTTTTTTCCAAAAACATTTTACATTTTGTGGGACTAGAATTTCGTAAAACATTTTGAGAAAGGCTGTTGTAGATAATTAGAGGTAGAATACAAGACTGTGCTTGAACTAAGTGAAGATCTCTAAGAGTTTAATTTTTTTCAAATATATACTGCATATTTCCTTTGTTCCAGATGTTCAGTACACTCGGGCTTATCTCTTACAAATCTGTAATTCCGGTATCTAGATACATTAATACTGCTTTAAAACTCTATTGACATAATTCCCATGGTCAGCATTATTTTCTGGTTAAGATGTTTCCAAGATGACAGACTGGATGGGTATTGCGTATTTTAGTTATCTGCCAAAACTTCTCAAGTGACTAAAATTATGTATTCTGTTTATGGACTAATATAGTTATTGAAGATATTTTTATTTTGCCAAACAGTCCCTGGAGAAATCAATAACCTCTTTTTCAAGCATTCAGGAAACTGAAGGTACATTTACAATCATAATTATAAATATAATCAAAATTATAAAATTATTGAAGGGAGATGTAGCTGGAGAAAAATGGAGCATTAAGTCAAAAGCCCCATACAAAGAGTATGTTAGGCTGATACTCCGGAGGTGTCTACATATGTGTACAGGGTTATGATATTTACGTCCACGCATAGTATATCAACATAATAGCAAAACATAAGCCCCTCTCATATTAAAATAACTCTAACCTTGTCTTCCAATAGAACACCCTATATCAACTGGAAATTAAAATATTTATTTGGCTCCCTTTTCCTTTAACAAACAAAAATAAACTTTTTTAAATCAAAATGTCTATTAGTTCTTCTGTTCTGTTGAAAGAAAGGTTATAGAGAAGTTACCAAAAATCCATGCACACTAATGAGTTTTTTGAGTCATCAAATTGGATTCAGAACAGTGGTAGAGATGGGAGGACTAAATTTACTGCATAAAAGCAAGTAGAACTCTTTGGTGCTGTAATAACACATATTTTTATTGGCAGGACACTGATGCAGATTTAATCAGAGGTGAAGATATAAATCCTTGAGTTCACACTGAATGCACTATATCTAACAAACAAACTTATGAACAGGAAAAAAATTTAGGTTTGCAGACAAGAATAAAGAACAAGCTGTAAAATATTTCAGCTTAATTGAAAGAAACTCATTGAGGGTAAGCCTTTAAAGGGCAAGAGTATGGAATTTTAATTTAATTGACATTGTTTTTAATCAATCTTCATTCTTTGCATATTTTTTCAGTGTTTTCTATATGCCACTTGAAAAATTTTATTGTTCATGATTTGATATACTACTTTTTGGAAAAATTCCCAAAACTCTATGTTTCTATGTTTGAAAAGTTTGAATTTTAGATGCCTTAGAGTCCCTGATCCATCACAAACAAACTAGCAAATACACAACCAATCTGGCATTTGACTGGATTTCAGCTTTAAACTAGTTTCATTTAGATGGTATCAAATTTATTTCATTTTGTCAAGTATGCTAGATTTATCCTTAAAGTAACATTAGAGTACAACATTAAATGTATAGAAAAAATAGCCATACACTGAAAAAGTAGCTCTTGCATACATTATTTCTAAGATATCGGAAATAGATTTGACTTTGAAGTAAGCTGTGCACACACAGTCTTCTTAAAACAACAACAAAAAAAGATATCTCTCAATGTGTTTATTTCCTCTAAAATATACTACAGCCACTTTTCTTAGAATATTTAGAAACCAAAATTTTGCATTGGATGATGAATTATTACTGTATACTATCTCCTCACCATACTAAATTAATGATCTCAATCATAGGTTTTTATGAGATTACTATAATAGGAAAAACCACAGACCAGGGCATTTTATCACTAAGCAGGTCTCTCCTAGAGATATAACTACCTTTCTATCAGAAATAGGGCTGAACAGAGCATGCTGCAAGAGGGATTTCTGTTTATTTAAGGATAGTCTGTATTCTTCTGCCCACCTAAGTAGCCTTATTATCTGAAAGGTGACATCTCTGTGATACTCCCTTTCTACTTCCTTAAAAGTGCTTTTAGTTTCACTGAGTTTAAATACAATCTTGGGTAATCAGAAATTGTTATTCTTTCTGGTTAGCCAAACATCACAGAAGAAGAATTTGGGGAAGGTAAAGTGAAAGAGGAAGATAAATTTAATAGTTGGTTCATTTTCATATGGTTGGGCTGTGATGACCTACAGTTGATCTGTATAACTTTTTGAGATGGTTTCTAATTCAGCCCAGTCAATATAAAAATTTTGTCAGATGGACTTCATTTGCTATCTGAGCAGGATGACTTAACAGACCATGGTTTACATCTCTCTGGTGACTCCTTTCAGAATTAGGTGGTTTTTGTGCTGCTGCTAAGTCGCTTCAGTCATGTCGGACTCTGTGTGACCCCATAGACGGCAGCCCACCAGGCTCTCCCATCCCTGGGATTCTCCAGGCAAGAACACTGGAGTGGGTTGCCATTTCCTTCTCCAATGCATGAAAGTGAAAAGTGAAAGTGAAGTTGCTGAGTCGTGTCCGACTCTTCACGACCCCACGGACTGCAGCCCACCAGGCTTCTCCGTCCATGGGATTTTCCAGGCAAGAGTACTGGATGGGGTGCCATTGCCTTCTCTGATGGTTTTTGTGCTAAGGCTACTTTATCTTTGGTAGCCTATCTATCTTCCTTCTTGATTTTCATTATCTTCTCCTTTCCTTTACCAGACCCACTCAGCATTGTACCTATGTGCTGGAGCCATACTTAAGGCAGTTCAGTTGATGAACAAGAAGAGCAGCACTGATGTTTTAAGGAAATGAAATACATGTTTTGAGTTTGAAAAAAATCAGATCAAATTATAATCTGATCAAACTTTTTCCAAATCAGTATTTCAAAATAAGGATGACATCGTCACTGGTAGAATGTATATACCTGTTAGACTCGTCATGATGAAGCCAGTGTAGATGCCTCAAAAGGACAGAAGTACCAGAAATATATAAAGACAGAGTTTCACGTCCCCTCTGTAGAAATGAGTCCTCATGGCCTCTCTACCCATCAGTTCTGGTGCTTATTGTGCTACACTGAGCACCTGAAACAGGAACTTCTCCTGAGCCTCAGCTTGCCTCTTGTTTATCATGGGCAACAGGACCCAGTATGGCTGACTGCTGGAGTAAACACATAGATGGCGTAGCTCAGGGCATTGCAATGGAACAGTGAGTGTCTGATATTTCTCACTATGCTTATGGATTGTGGAGATCACTGAGACTCTGCCAGATGTTGGTCTTCTCAAACCATGGAAGCCTGAATGATGCAGCACATAGCCACCAGAGCTAAGGAAGTGCTAGGATCAAGTTAGAGTTGAGAGGATAAAGCTGGGCCAGTATGAGACTGATTTTTCCATTTTCATACTGTTCTTCTCTATGCAGTTTAAATAACTCACAGGATAAGTTGGGAGGTGTTTCAGTTGTCTATCACTGCATCCAAACAACAAGTAAAAAGCCCAAAGTTTTCTTGCTTGAAACAAGAATAAAAGGATTCTCACTTTCAGGAAGATAAAGTAGACATCATTTTCCCATTCTTCTCATAAAGTAAAATGAACATAAGCTCTTGAAAGCTAAATGTAAAAAGCAGAAAAGCTAGGTATTGGGGGTCCAAAAGAAAGGCATGGTAAGGAGTTCACCGGGTTTGTGTTTTTCTTCTCATATATCTGAGGCTGAGTCTGGCTGAAGAAGCCAGCCAACTGGAAATGACCAGAAAGCACAGACAAAAATGCACCCTCCCATACAAATTTTGCTTTTCTAGCCAGAGGATCAGGAAAGGGGGAGCAAAACTCTAGCAGTACTGCCACAGAAAAGAGAGGAGACAAAAGTTTCTAATATCAGGAATGAAAGAGGAAACATCACTATAGGCTCTGCAGACATCAAAAGGACAATAAGGGAATTATACAAGCAACTATATACAATATTTTACAAGTTAAACAAATATGTCACTTCTTTGAAGCACAAATTACCACATTCACTCAACATGAAATCGTGTAAATAGTCCAACATCTATCGAGGAAATTTATTTATAATTCTTAAAAACTCTCTCCATAAAAGAAATCTTCAGGTCCAGATGGTTCTGGTAGAAAATTATACCACCAATGTAAAAAGTTAATACTAATTTTACAAAATCTTTTCTAGAAAATATAAAAGGATATAACATTTTTTGTTTTATGAAACTAGTATTACCCTGACATTAAAATCAGATAAAGACAAAACAACAAAAGAAACTACATCCCAATATTACTCATGAAAATAGATTAAAAATCTTTAAGAAATGTTAGCAAGTTGAATTTGTTTTATATAAATACATATATAAATTATACATGATGACCTGGTCATCATCAAATTATACTTGATGATTATTGAAAAGATGCAAATCTTTCAGTAGACAGAAATCAATCAATGCAGTACATCATATTGACTAAAGACTAAACAAGAAAAATTACATCATTGTATCAGTTAATATAAAAAAAGGCTTTGACAAAGTTTAACACTCATTTATGATAAAAACAAATTTTAAAGAAATAAAAATAGATGAGAGCTTCTTCAACTTGATAAACAGCATCTACAAAAAACAAACAAACAAACAAACAAAAAACAAACATGGCCACCGTAATATGTAATAGCAGAACACAATGCTTTATTTAAAGAATGGGAAAAAGTTAAGGATGTTTATAATCATACTCTTATTCAGCATAGATTTTCTTGCCAGGGCAATAAGGCAAGAGAAGGAGATAAACTGCATATATATTGGAAGGAAAAAAATGAAACTGTCCCTATTTATATGCACATAATAAAGGACAGAAATGGTATAGACCTAACAGAAGCAGAAGATATTAAGAAGAGGTGGCAAGAACACACAGAAAACTATATAAAAAAGATCTTCATAACCCAGATAACCCCGATGGTGTGATCACTGACCTAGAACCAGACATCCTGGAATGCGAAGTCAAGTGGGCCTTAGGAAGCATCACTATGAACAAAGCTAGTGGAGGTGACGGAATTCCAGTTGAGCTATTTCAAATCTAAAACATGATGCTGTGAAAGTGTTGCACTCAATATGCCAGCAAATTTGGAAAACTCATCAGTGGCCACAAGACTGGAAAAGGTCAGTTTTCATTCCAATCCCAAAGAAAGGCAATATCCAAGAATGTTCAAACTACTGCACAATTGCACTCATCTCACACGCTAATAAAGTAATGTTCAAAATTCTCCAAGCCAGCTTCAACAGTATGTGAACCATGAACTTCCAGATGTTCAAGCTGGATTTAGAAAAGGCAGAGGAACCAGAAGTCAAATTGCCAACATCTGCTGGATCATAGAAAAAGAAAGAGTTCCAGAAAAAAAATCTATTTCTGCTTTATTGACTATGCCAAAGGCTTTGACTGTGTGGATCAAAAAAAAAAAAAACTGTGGAAAATTCTTCAAGAGATGAGAATACCAGATCACCTGACCTGCCTCCTGAGAAATCTGTGTGCAGGTCAGGAAGAAACAGTTAGAAATGAACATGGAAAAACAGGTTGGTTCCAAATCAGAAAAGGAGCACAACAAGGCTGTATATTTTAACCTCCTTATTTAACTTATATGCAGAGTACATCATGCAAAATGCCAGGCTAGATGAAACACAAGCTGGAATCAAGATTGCCGGGAGAAACAGCAATAACCTCGGATATGAAGATGACACCACCCTTATGGCAGAAAGTGAAGAACTAAAGAGCCTCTTGATGACGGTAGAAAAGGAGAGTGAAAAAGCTGGTTTAAAGCTCAACATTCAGAAAACGAAGATCATGGCATCTGGTCCCATCACTTTATGGAAAATAGATGGGGAATAATGGAAACAGTGAGAGATTTTATTTTATTGGGCTCCAAAATCACTGCAGATGGTGACTGAAGCCATGAAATTAAAAGATGCTTGCTCCTTGGAAGAAAAGCTATGACCAACCTAGACAGCATCTTAAAAAGCAGAGACATTACTTTGCCAACAAATGTCTAGCTAGTCAAAGCTATGGTTTTTCCAGTAGTCATGTATGGATGTGAGAGTTGGACTATGAAGAAAGCTTAGCAGTGAAGAATTGATGCTTTTGAACTGTGGTATTGGAGAAGACTCTTGAGAGTCCCTTGGACTGCAAAGAGATCCAACCAGTCAATCCCAATAGAAATCAGTCCTGAATATTCATTGGAAGGACTGATGCTGAAGCTGAAACTCTAATACTTTGGCCACTTGATGCGAAGAACCGACTCCATGGAAAAGACCCTGATTCTGGAAAAGACTGAAGGCAGGAGGAGAAGGGGGCCCCAGAGGATGAGATGGTTGGATGGCATCACCAACTCGATTGATCTTAGTTTGAGTAGGCTCTGCGATGCTGCTGCAGTCCATGGGGTCGCAAAGAGTTGGACATGACTGAGCAATGGACCTGAACTGAATACATAAGAGATAAATAAGTAAACAAATTATGAGATTATTAATTGGATTAGGTTTTTAATTTTAGACCCTTCTCTTCCATTTGTGGAAAATTCTCGTCATCTGTCTTATCTCTTCCATTTTTGTTTCTCCATCATTTTCTCAATTCTGTTCTTCTCTAATTCCTACTAGAAAGAACTTGGAGTTTATATGCCTGAAAAATAGTTCAGACATTTTATCTCACTTACATGGATCCTTTTTAGTCAATACCTCAATTTTGTTTTCCAACTTCTTTCTTGTGCTTATGAAAATTAAAGTTTATCTTGGTCATGTCTTATTTTCTAGGTAAATAACTAAACTTTGTATTGACAAATTTTTTATTATGTTTATATGGGCTTTCTTGGTGGCTCAGAGGTTAAAGCGTCTGCCTCTAATGCAGGAGACCCAGGTTCGATCCTTGGGTCGGGAAGATCCCCTAGAGAAGGAAATGGTAACCCACTCCAGTATGCGTATATATACTAGTACTTATTTAAGTTCTGCTCACTGTTCTATCTCTTTAAAAAAAAAAAAAAAAAACTTCTGGCACACAGTGTTTAAGAGCCCAGTTTCTGAAGTCAGAGTGCATGGATTTGAATTTGAATTTGAATGTTAGACCAGGCAAATCACTTACCTCCTTGTCTTAGATTTTCCATTTTCAAAATGGAAATTGTTTTCAAGGTCTTTGTAAAAAAAATATTGAGTTATTAAATGTAAAGCTTTCAGAACAATGTCTGACATGTAATGGTCTCCACATTAGTGTTGGTAATATTATCAATACTTTTTTATTTATGTCATTTCTTAATCTATCTCTTCCAGAAGAATCTAAAATAAATTTTCAAACATTCCTCACGTTTTAATTTCAGCCAGACTAAATAGGTATTTTGTATATAAATCTTCTCTTGATGTTGTTGTTACCAAGACCTTTTTCACTTATATGCTTTGGAATTTCATTTGAAAGCTCAGTTTCAGTAGAAAATCCTGTATATGGTTCCTCTTCTTTCCATTTCTTACATCTCATGTTCTTCACTATCCTACAATCAAGTCCTATTCCAGAGCTTATTTTTCTGTATTGTAAATAGCTCACACACAGAAAACATTAAATTGTATTTTGATGTACCTTTGTCCTTCATTTCCCATTTTAGCTAAATCTTAAAAGTTTTTTAAAAAAATCAGTTCTACTGAGTATGCTTTCTTCCACATTCAGCCCCTTTCCACTCCATTTCCAGAGCCAAATATTTACATTTCCTAGGAGAAAAATTGGGGGGGACAGGTTCATATTTCAAGCCCATTATTCTATGCTTCTCTCAGAAGCTCAAAAAGAAATTTAGTATAACCTTCTTTGATTCTTAGAGGAACACTTAAGGAAGTTTGTTTTCCTTCTAAGTATAAAAGAAATGTGGGAGGAGAACTACAGTCAAATTCCTATCTTAGGCAGAGGATGTGATATTCTGTCCTGACCCCCAAGGAAACTAGCAAAGAACTTCCCTCAATATGTCAGAACCTGGACAGAAAAACAAAGACAGAAAAACAGGATAAGAAAATATTTTGTTTTGTTTCTTTGCTATGAAGCAAGCATTTTTTTTAAAGTTACTTTATAAAAGGTAAATCATGGTAAAAGAATTATTTACTGTACCAATATCATTATAGCATTCTTTAATTTGAAATTCATTATTTCATTATTATAACTATAGTATTCTTTTCAGCTCCTTTAAAAATCTACTTATTGTGTCCCTTCTCTGCAATATGGCACATTACTGCTCATGGAAGCCACACCCTTTGAATTTTGGTTCAGTTAATATTGGCATTGGATTGATATTTTCCTTTTGAAATTAAGCAAACTGTTTCCTTATCCATTTTGCAAATGCATATTGTATTTACAAGCAAAATGTGCATCATTATATAGGAAATTCTTCTGGTTGATTTCTACTTTGTTTATACCAATCTATAACTATCTGTTTGGGATTACTTAAAGATTTTGGCTCAGATGGTAAAGTGTCTGTCTACAATACCGGAGACCCAGGTTCAATCCCTGGGATGAGAAGATCCCCTGGAGAAGGAAATGGCAATCCACTCCAGTACTATTGCCTGGAAAATCCCATGGACAGAGGAGCCTGGTAGGCTACAGTCCACAGGGTCGCAAAGAGTCGGACACGACTGAGCAACTTCACTCACTTTACTCAAAGATTTTTAACTCTAATTAAAAAGAACAAAAATTGGTCTTGTAATCACTGCCAATTTTATAAAAACTGATTCTATAAAAAGCAACATAATCTCCCACCAAGACACAGGAAGAACTTTAACAATTCCTTTGTAGATGTTCTTCATCTCTAATTCTCAACAGCTCTGAACATTAGCTTTATATGTTAATTGGCTTTTAGTGCTTCTGGCCAGGCAGGCTCTGTTGAATGAAATCTAAAAGTGCTTTATTTTATGGGTTACTTGGAAAGTATTATGATCTTGCTGCTTTTTTCCTGAACACAAATTGAAGTGGCTCCCTTCCTCTGCAATCACTGCCTTGCCTGGAGAATGGCTTCTGAGAATATACTGCAAGAAAAAAACTGGCTTCAGGGCTACAGCTTCTGTGAATTCTGAATAGGAATCATGTGTTCCTCAATTGCCCTGCAACATACTCATAATATATACCAATCATCTTATAAATATGATATCTAAGGCTACACTATTTGGTGTAATGCTTCTTGCCAGGTAAATGGCTAGAGAAGAAGGAAAATAGCCTCTTATTAGGGCTGAGAAATAATGAGATTTACAGTACTCTCTACTGACTTCTGCTAGAAAAGAACATGATTTATTTCTCAGTCATTCTCTAAACATGAAAAATCTAACCTCAACCCTAGTTTGAAATCAGTGGAAGTGATTTTTTTTTTTCAGAGACCCAAATCTAAAGACTTCTGGGAGCCAGCATGGGGAATCCCACCCGTGGCAAAGGTCATGAGAAAGAGGCCTGATAGGCAAAGGCGAGATCAGACCTCGAGGAAACCCCCCTGGGCTTTCTTGAGCATCTACACCCAAACCAGAATCTGTCTGTCTTATTATTTATGATTTTCATCAATGTTTCTGACATTAACAAGGGCTATCCCTGACCACCTTTCTCTGGAAAAAGTTAACTTAGAGCTCCAGTTTACAGTCTCCAGTTGACACTCCTTTTATATGCAGCTCAAACCCCTCTGATGGCTAACTTGCCTTATCTGGACTTTTACAACTACGTATGTGATTGTTTACAGCCCCCCAACTGTGAGAAGCACGAAGCTTAAAACATCTTAAAGATACAGAGCCTTTTTTAAAGAGCTAATAATTATATTGGTAGAGGGTTTTCATTGTTGAGTTAATGACTGCTGCCAGGCTTCCATATCCTTTATCTTTTAGGCACCTGGAGGATATTAATCAATGTAATTGTAATAGATGGGGAATAATGGAAACAGTGAGAGATTTTATTTTATTGGGCTCCAAAATCACTGCAGATGGTGACTGAAGCCATGAAATTAAAAGATGCTTGCTCCTTGGAAGAAAAGCTATGACCAACCTAGACAGCATCTTAAAAAGCAGAGACATTACTTTGCCAACAAATGTCTAGCTAGTCAAAGCTATGGTTTTTCCAGTAGTCATGTATGGATGTGAGAGTTGGACTATGAAGAAAGCTTAGCAGTGAAGAATTGATGCTTTTGAACTGTGGTATTGGAGAAGACTCTTGAGAGTCCCTTGGACTGCAAAGAGATCCAACCAGTCAATCCCAATAGAAATCAGTCCTGAATATTCATTGGAAGGACTGATGCTGAAGCTGAAACTCTAATACTTTGGCCACTTGATGCGAAGAACCGACTCCATGGAAAAGACCCTGATTCTGGAAAAGACTGAAGGCAGGAGGAGAAGGGGGCCCCAGAGGATGAGATGGTTGGATGGCATCACCAACTCGATTGATCTTAGTTTGAGTAGGCTCTGCGATGCTGCTGCAGTCCATGGGGTCGCAAAGAGTTGGACATGACTGAGCAATGGACCTGAACTGAATACATAAGAGATAAATAAGTAAACAAATTATGAGATTATTAATTGGATTAGGTTTTTAATTTTAGACCCTTCTCTTCCATTTGTGGAAAATTCTCGTCATCTGTCTTATCTCTTCCATTTTTGTTTCTCCATCATTTTCTCAATTCTGTTCTTCTCTAATTCCTACTAGAAAGAACTTGGAGTTTATATGCCTGAAAAATAGTTCAGACATTTTATCTCACTTACATGGATCCTTTTTAGTCAATACCTCAATTTTGTTTTCCAACTTCTTTCTTGTGCTTATGAAAATTAAAGTTTATCTTGGTCATGTCTTATTTTCTAGGTAAATAACTAAACTTTGTATTGACAAATTTTTTATTATGTTTATATGGGCTTTCTTGGTGGCTCAGAGGTTAAAGCGTCTGCCTCTAATGCAGGAGACCCTGGTTCGATCCTTGGGTCGGGAAGATCCCCTAGAGAAGGAAATGGTAACCCACTCCAGTATGCGTATATATACTAGTACTTATTTAAGTTCTGCTCACTGTTCTATCTCTTTAAAAAAAAAAAAAAAAAACTTCTGGCACACAGTGTTTAAGAGCCCAGTTTCTGAAGTCAGAGTGCATGGATTTGAATTTGAATTTGAATGTTAGACCAGGCAAATCACTTACCTCCTTGTCTTAGATTTTCCATTTTCAAAATGGAAATTGTTTTCAAGGTCTTTGTAAAAAAAATATTGAGTTATTAAATGTAAAGCTTTCAGAACAATGTCTGACATGTAATGGTCTCCACATTAGTGTTGGTAATATTATCAATACTTTTTTATTTATGTCATTTCTTAATCTATCTCTTCCAGAAGAATCTAAAATAAATTTTCAAACATTCCTCACGTTTTAATTTCAGCCAGACTAAATAGGTATTTTGTATATAAATCTTCTCTTGATGTTGTTGTTACCAAGACCTTTTTCACTTATATGCTTTGGAATTTCATTTGAAAGCTCAGTTTCAGTAGAAAATCCTGTATATGGTTCCTCTTCTTTCCATTTCTTACATCTCATGTTCTTCACTATCCTACAATCAAGTCCTATTCCAGAGCTTATTTTTCTGTATTGTAAATAGCTCACACACAGAAAACATTAAATTGTATTTTGATGTACCTTTGTCCTTCATTTCCCATTTTAGCTAAATCTTAAAAGTTTTTTAAAAAAATCAGTTCTACTGAGTATGCTTTCTTCCACATTCAGCCCCTTTCCACTCCATTTCCAGAGCCAAATATTTACATTTCCTAGGAGAAAAATTGGGGGGGACAGGTTCATATTTCAAGCCCATTATTCTATGCTTCTCTCAGAAGCTCAAAAAGAAATTTAGTATAACCTTCTTTGATTCTTAGAGGAACACTTAAGGAAGTTTGTTTTCCTTCTAAGTATAAAAGAAATGTGGGAGGAGAACTACAGTCAAATTCCTATCTTAGGCAGAGGATGTGATATTCTGTCCTGACCCCCAAGGAAACTAGCAAAGAACTTCCCTCAATATGTCAGAACCTGGACAGAAAAACAAAGACAGAAAAACAGGATAAGAAAATATTTTGTTTTGTTTCTTTGCTATGAAGCAAGCATTTTTTTTAAAGTTACTTTATAAAAGGTAAATCATGGTAAAAGAATTATTTACTGTACCAATATCATTATAGCATTCTTTAATTTGAAATTCATTATTTCATTATTATAACTATAGTATTCTTTTCAGCTCCTTTAAAAATCTACTTATTGTGTCCCTTCTCTGCAATATGGCACATTACTGCTCATGGAAGCCACACCCTTTGAATTTTGGTTCAGTTAATATTGGCATTGGATTGATATTTTCCTTTTGAAATTAAGCAAACTGTTTCCTTATCCATTTTGCAAATGCATATTGTATTTACAAGCAAAATGTGCATCATTATATAGGAAATTCTTCTGGTTGATTTCTACTTTGTTTATACCAATCTATAACTATCTGTTTGGGATTACTTAAAGATTTTGGCTCAGATGGTAAAGTGTCTGTCTACAATACCGGAGACCCAGGTTCAATCCCTGGGATAAGAAGATCCCCTGGAGAAGGAAATGGCAATCCACTCCAGTACTATTGCCTGGAAAATCCCATGGACAGAGGAGCCTGGTAGGCTACAGTCCACAGGGTCGCAAAGAGTCGGACACGACTGAGCAACTTCACTCACTTTACTCAAAGATTTTTAACTCTAATTAAAAAGAACAAAAATTGGTCTTGTAATCACTGCCAATTTTATAAAAACTGATTCTATAAAAAGCAACATAATCTCCCACCAAGACACAGGAAGAACTTTAACAATTCCTTTGTAGATGTTCTTCATCTCTAATTCTCAACAGCTCTGAACATTAGCTTTATATGTTAATTGGCTTTTAGTGCTTCTGGCCAGGCAGGCTCTGTTGAATGAAATCTAAAAGTGCTTTATTTTATGGGTTACTTGGAAAGTATTATGATCTTGCTGCTTTTTTCCTGAACACAAATTGAAGTGGCTCCCTTCCTCTGCAATCACTGCCTTGCCTGGAGAATGGCTTCTGAGAATATACTGCAAGAAAAAAACTGGCTTCAGGGCTACAGCTTCTGTGAATTCTGAATAGGAATCATGTGTTCCTCAATTGCCCTGCAACATACTCATAATATATACCAATCATCTTATAAATATGATATCTAAGGCTACACTATTTGGTGTAATGCTTCTTGCCAGGTAAATGGCTAGAGAAGAAGGAAAATAGCCTCTTATTAGGGCTGAGAAATAATGAGATTTACAGTACTCTCTACTGACTTCTGCTAGAAAAGAACATGATTTATTTCTCAGTCATTCTCTAAACATGAAAAATCTAACCTCAACCCTAGTTTGAAATCAGTGGAAGTGATTTTTTTTTTTCAGAGACCCAAATCTAAAGACTTCTGGGAGCCAGCATGGGGAATCCCACCCGTGGCAAAGGTCATGAGAAAGAGGCCTGATAGGCAAAGGCGAGATCAGACCTCGAGGAAACCCCCCTGGGCTTTCTTGAGCATCTACACCCAAACCAGAATCTGTCTGTCTTATTATTTATGATTTTCATCAATGTTTCTGACATTAACAAGGGCTATCCCTGACCACCTTTCTCTGGAAAAAGTTAACTTAGAGCTCCAGTTTACAGTCTCCAGTTGACACTCCTTTTATATGCAGCTCAAACCCCTCTGATGGCTAACTTGCCTTATCTGGACTTTTACAACTACGTATGTGATTGTTTACAGCCCCCCAACTGTGAGAAGCACGAAGCTTAAAACATCTTAAAGATACAGAGCCTTTTTTAAAGAGCTAATAATTATATTGGTAGAGGGTTTTCATTGTTGAGTTAATGACTGCTGCCAGGCTTCCATATCCTTTATCTTTTAGGCACCTGGAGGATATTAATCAATGTAATTGGGATGTAAAAAAAGAATATAGTAGTTTTGATGTTAGCAATACTAGACTTTTGAGTTAATGAATTTTCTCTTTGTTATAAATCACTGTACTCCTCTTTCCTTGTTATAAATTGTTGTGTCCTTGCTATGTAAGAATGTAACCTTAATTAGTGCTCTGAGAGTGGCACCAGACTTTAGTAAGAACAACACTTTTAGGACAAATAAGTTTTCTGGTTGATGGACTCTTATCAGAAAAGGGCCATAAAATGCTAATAGGCCTCCTGGCCATAAGATGATGTAAATCACCTAAGACCTGTGTATACAGCTAGGTTTGCAGAGAGAAAGCCTGGTCTCAATAAGGGTCAGGGCTGCTGACCATGCATGACTTTGTATTATCCATTGATCTCTATGTACAAAAAAAGTATAAAAGCTTTCCTGGAAAATAAAGGATGAACCAGATTCTCAGAAATCTGGCTTCCCCCGTGTCTTCTTTTCTTTCTTACTCTATTTTCTGGCTGATTTCCATCTGGAGCATAGAGGCTCATCATGTCTACTTATTTGCCTGGGCTTCTAAGACCCACACGAGAGGGAGCCCAAGGCAGGGCACCCTCCGCTATTCAAGTGGGTGCCTGTGGCCTTATGCAGATGGTGTAAGTCTCTTGTCTGAGGCTTTATTGGCTTCCTGTGTAAACGAAGGAATACAGCCTCTTTCTCTCCTCTATCCTCTTAACTGCAAACTCTTTCCTTATCTCCCTCTAAATCTATATATCTCTCTCGCCATGCCATCCCCGCTTCGAATTACCCTGGATCCACCGGGGCTGGACCCCAGCAAAAGACTTTTATACACCTAACTTTGTTGTCTCTCCCTAGGGTTATAAGTTAGTAGCACAAATTCAAAGACACAGACATTTTTCTTCATACAACTCAATCATCTTACAGACATTCCACCCACCAACATTCATGGAGACAAGAGAAAGAACAAGAATGAAAGGAGCTCACTCTAAGTTTCTTCCACACGAGCAACAGGCTTGGGCTACACATGGTGGCTGCCACTGGAAGGTGAACTCCATGAAGGCAGAACATATTTTCAGTTTGTTTACTGCTGAATTCCCATTGCCCATTACAATGTCTTTTGTGAAGAGTAGGTATCAATATTGGTTACTGAATAAATAAATAAATTTATCCACCTATTCATTTTTAATTCATATTTAATCTCTCTGGATCACTTCAGTTCAGTCACTCAATCATGTCTGACTCTTTATGACCCCATGAACCACAGCACACCAGGCCTCCCTGTCCATCATCAACTCCCGGAGTCCACCAAAATCCATGTTCATTGAGTTGGTGATGACATCCAACCATCTCACCCTCTGTTGTCCCCTTCTCCTCCTTCCCTCGAAATTTCCCAGCATCAGGGTCTTTTCAAATGAGTCAGTTCTTCACATCAGATGGCCAGAGTATTGGAGTTTCAGCTTCAACATCAGTCCTTACAATGAACATCCAGGACTGATCTCCTTTAGGATGGACTGGTTGGATCTCCTTGCAGTCCAACGGACTCTCAAGAGTCTTCTCCAACACCACAGTTCAAAAGCATCAATTCTTCTGCACTCAGCTTTCCTTATAGTTCAACTCTCACATCCATAGATGACTACTGGAAAAACCATAGCCTAGACTAGATGGACCTTTGTTGGCAAAGTAATGTCTCTGTTTTTTAATATGCTGTCTGGGTTGTCATAACTTTCCTTCCAAGAAGTAATCGTCTTTTAATTTCATGGCTGCAATCACCATCTGCCGTGATTTTGGAGCCCCCCAAAATAAAGTCTGACACTGTTTCCACTGTTTCCCCATCTATTTCCCAAGAAGTGATGAGACCAGATGCCATGATCTTCGTTTTCTGAATGTTGAGTTTTAAGCCAACTTTTTCACTCTCCTCTTTCACTTTTATCAAGAGGCTTTTTAGTTCC
>SJYX01012134.1:0-11986 GCA_006410675.1 Oreotragus oreotragus
GTGAAGTGAACTGAACTGAGTAACATCCTCAACTTCAAAGGTATTGTGCAGAGTAAATAAGATAATGTTCTTTAAATACTCTGAATAATCATGACACATAGTACATGCTCAATAAATACAGTTGTGTTATTACAGCAGCTCTGGTATTTATAGCTCTTGGTTAAATACTCCAAATCCCAATCTGACATTCTCGATTGGGAGAGCCGCTAGCTGAGCCTTATCTCTTGAGGTTTTAGGTTTCTATGAAGGAGGCTTTCAGTGAACTGACTGCCCTCATTCAGTTAACTCAGGCTAGAAGATGAACTCTGACAGAACAACACAATTGACTCATCCATCATTTCTCCAGGGGTTCGGTGTGTGGGGACAGTTCTTTCAGACGGTGTGAGTGTGCCTAGCTCCTGGTGTATGCAAGAATTTGTTCTCAGACATTGAATTTTATTAAGTGGTTGCACCTCCTGGGTTATAGGCATCTACCTTTTGTTTTGCCTCTTGGGTTACATTGTATTCATGGGGTTCTTAATGGACCATAAAGAAGACTGAGCACCTAAAAATTGATGCTTTTGAACTGTGGTGCCAGATAAGACTCTTGAGAGTCCCTTGGACCACAAGGAGATCAGATCAGTCCATCCTAAAGGAAGTCAACCCTGAACATTCATTGGAAGGACTGATGCTGAAGCTGAAACTCCAATGCTTTGGCCACTTGATGCGAACAGCTGACTCTTTGGAAAAGACCCTGATGCTGGGAGGGATTGAGGGCAAGAGGAGAAGGGGACGACAGAGGATGAGACGGTTGGATGGCATCACCGACTCAATGGACAGGAGTTTGAGCAAGCTCCGGGAGGTAGTGAAGGACAGGGAAGTCTAGTGTGCTGCAGTTCATGCGGTGGCAAAAAATCAGACACCACTTAGCGACTGAACAACAGCTTGGGCTACATGTGGAGTTCTCCCGCATCTTCACCCTGTGCTTGCTTACATCCCAGAGATTCATGGGCCCAGGCCACATCTGTCAAATGCCTACAGTGGATCAGGCACCACAATCTGCACTGTGCAAGTGCCAGTGCCGGGGTCAGGTCAGAGGATGGATGTAAAGACGAATAAGGAGCAATTTCTGTCTTTCAAGGTACTTCAACCTGGCGGGTTGCAGAAAAATAACTCTAAACCAAGGGAGTGTACCATGGATATGGTATACCTCCATAGGAAGCTTTTCTTCCAAGGATTGAGCGTCTTTTAATTTCACGGCCTCAGTAACCATCCACAGTTATTTTGGAGCCCAAGAAAGTAATGTCTGGCTTTACCGGAGAAGGAAATGGCAACCCACTCCAGTACTCTTGTCTGGAGAATCCCATGGAGGGAGGAGCCTGGTAGGCTACAGTCCATGGCGTCGCAAAGAGTCGGACACGACTGAGCGACTTCACTTCACTTCACTTCCATAGGCATAAAGTGTTGACTCCACAGAAAGGGATAAATACGTTCCGTCCATCTGCTGGGATTAAAGAGAAAGTCTTCATGGACAAAGTCATTTAGCCTGGACAGTGAACAGTGGTGGTAGCTTATGGTGAATGATGTCTGATTCGTGATCTCCAAAGAAGATTTAGCTTTGGTACCAGGGACCAGGCTTGATCACCCAAGAGCTTTTGTGTAGCAGAGTTTTATTAAAGTATAAAGACAAAGAAAGCATCTGACATGGACATCAGAAGGGGGATGGAGAGTGCCCTGGTCTTAGCAAGATCTTTTATACTTTTACCAGACCCACTACCAAAACACACTTCTTAAATTAACAAGATTAGAACTAACAATAGAAAAAAGTCTTACCAGATCCACTCCACCTAAGATAACATGATTAGTATACATTGTTGTTATATAATCCTTAGTACAGAGTTTAAGATGAGTTGTTTTGCTGTGTGATCATCAGCTCTGGGCTTACAGAAAATAAAAAGGTATAGCTTAAAGAATATATAGTAACTAATAACTTAAAGAAAATAGCTCTGGGCTTAAATAAAAGTCTTATGTGACTAAGACTAAGGAACATTTATACCTTTCTCCTCCTTGGGAGCCCTGGACCTCTTTCTCGAGGGCTCCGGACTCCTTATTAACCTATCTAAGAATCAGCTCTCTCAGTGGGAAGATACTGACCAATTAAGGTAAGTAAAAACTAAATTACACACAAGTTTTGTAAATATCATGAATGTGTTTTTAGAGGTAAGAAAGGACAGAGCCCATTAGGTCCCAGTTAATGGTCTGGCTTGGTTCTACTATCGGTTATTTTCTTAATGAGGAAGAAGGTGTCATGTGTGTAGAAACATTGGCATCAGATCATAATGGACCTTGATCCCAAGCAAAAGAGTTGGTGCTTAATTTAAAAAAGCAAGTTGAATCTATTAAAGTAATAAAATCTATTAAAGTAATAAAATCAGTTCAGTTCAGTTGCTCAGTCGTGTCCGACTCTTTGCAACCCCATGGACTGCAGCACACCAGGCTTCCCCGTCCATCACCAACTCCCAGAGCTTACTCAGACTCATGTCCATCAAGTCAATGATGTCATCCAACCATCTCATCTCATCCTCTGTCATCCCTTTCTCCTCCTGCCTTCAATCTTCCCCAGCATCAGGGTCTTTTCCAATAAGTCAGTTTGTCACATCAGGTGGCCAAAGTGTTTCAGCTTCAGCATCAATCCTTCCGATGAATATTCAGGACTGATTTCGTTTAGGATGAACTGGTTGGGTCTCCTTGCAGTCCAAGGGACTCTCAAGAGTCTTCTCCAACACCACAGTTCAAAAGCATCAATTCTTCAGCACTCAGCTTTCTTTATGGTCCAACTTTCACATCCATACATGACTACTGAAAAAAACATAGCTTAGACTAGATGGACCTTTGTTGGCAAAGTAATGTCTCGGCTTTTTAATATGTTGTCTAGGCTGGTCATAGCTTTTCTTCCAAGGAGCAAGCATCTTTTAATTTCATGGCTGCAGTAACCATCTGCAGAGATTTTCGAGCCCAGAAAAATAAAGTCTCTTACTGTTTCCATTGTTTCCACATCTATTTGCCATGAAGTGATGGGACCAGATGCCATGAGCTTAATTGTGTGAAGCCAACTTTTTCACTCTCCCCTTTCACTTTCGTCAAGAGGCTCTTCAATTCTTTTTCACTTTCTGCCTTTAGGGTGGTGTCATCTGCGTATCTGAGGTTATTGATATTTCTCCGGGCAGTCTTGATTCCAGCTTGTGCTTCACCCAGCGTGGTATTTTGCATGATTTACTCTGCATATAAATTAAATTAGCAGGGTGACAGTATACAGTCTTGATGTACACTTGACTTCACATTCCAGGATGTCTGGCTCTAGGTGAGTGATCACACCATCGTGGTTATCTGGGTCATGAAGATCTTTTTTGTACAGTTCTTCTGTGTATTCTAGCCACCTCTTCTTAATATCTTATGCTTCTGTTAGGTTCATACTATTTCTTTCCTTTATTGTGCCCATCTTTACATGAAATGTTCTCTTGGTATCTCTAATTTTCTTGAAGAGATCTCTAGTCTTTCCCTTTCTATTATTTTCCTCTGTTTCTTTGCATTGATCACTGAGGAAGGCCTTCTTATCTCTCCTTGCCATTTCTTGGAACTCTGCATTCAAATGGATATATCTTTCCTTTTCTCCTTTGCCTTTAGCTTCTTTTCTCAGCTATGTGTAATAAAGTAATAAAATACCTACTGTCTAATTTTGCTTTTGCTTTATGTTCTTACTTGTTGGCTGCATGTATTGTAGAAGTATGTCCATTTAAGTGTATCTTTCTCTTAGTTCCTGGAAGGCAGGGATTATATAATAACTCATGTAGCCTGAGTACCCACCTTTGTATCTGCCAGGTGCTAATCTAAGCACTCACCTGTATTATGTCCTCCTATTAACCCTGTGAGACAGGTACCATTATCCTCATTTTACTGATGATGACGTTGGCACTGAGCAGAAAGCAGTCTCTTTGCCTGGAAAATGGTAAAGCTGATATGAGAATGTGGGCACACTGGTGTGTCACACTGCACCTTGCTAGCAATGAATCCCTTTGCAGCAACACCTAATCTAGACCAAGCAACAATTCTGGCCTTTAAGGAAAATAATTCCATGCACAAGGTGATGCTTTTGACAATCATAAAGATACAGGATGGAGGAGGCCTTGTTACCTAAGGCCTAATTATCCATGCATGGCCTTTCTCTGCATCTGAGAAATAAAAATTGTAGCCTCCACCCAGACTTGGGCTGTGGAAGAAGATCCCTGCCTCCATCAAAGCCCAGAGAGCAATTCTCTAAAGGACTCCAAGCCCTGAATAATTTATGTAGTGACTCATTCTTACTCTAAAAGGGAGCTTTCACTTTCAAACCAAAAGAACAAACAGAAGCTCAGGTGTTTTCTTAGAATCACCAAGTATCAGACTTAGAGGAGTTTTAACTATTGCTACATCAGTGTCCCTGCTCCAAATGCAGTTCTTGGATTTCCCTCTACCCCAGCACTGTCTGTCTCGGCAGTTCAAAGCCCTCGTTTTGTGTGAGATACACCACCTCTGCTAATGAGATAAGAGTTGGTGTTCAGTTCAGTCACTCAGTCATGTCCAAGTCGATGTGACCCCGAGGACTGCATGCAGCAGGCCAGGCTTCCCTGTCTGACACCAGCTCCCAGAGTTTGCTCAAACCCATGTCCATCAAATCGGTGCTGACACCCAGCCATCTCATCCTCTGTCGTCCCCTTCTCCTCCTGCCTTCAGTCTTTCCCAGCATCAAGAGCTGGTGGGTTGTATGCAATTCCTGGCACCCGCTTTTGCCACACCTTTTATTCCACTCAAAGAGAATACATAATCAAACAGTTAAGAGGGATGCTGTTACAGAGACAGACTTGATTTTATTCTAAAGTATGCAATTTTAAAGTCATTTGTTCTCAAAAGTTGGCAGTTTGACTCTTAATAGCCAAAATTACTGGTGACACCCTACTTGGCTGTTCTTGATACAGAGGTTTTGTGCATGAACAGAGCTGAGGTCATCAGTGGTTGAAATCATCCAGAGATGGGGAGTTTGCCATTTCCAGTGGGAGCCAGTGACAACTTTGGCAGTTTTACTGTCAGCAAATTCTTCCTTTTATTCAGTTGAAAAATTTCTCTAACTGCAGAGGGCCCTTTACAGCACTGGGGAATCCTTTTGTCCCTGGCTCTGCCTCTTCTCCTAGTGTTCTGAGAACCTGTTCTGACTTTTCACAATTCTCTTCAAGTCCTCCACTCCACTTGTATTTCCCACACTCAACAGATGACCTTCCCTGGGACATTCTAACTTCTCAGAAAGTGTCTGCTGGGTGAATATCTCTTCCTCTACCAAACGGTTGACATGAATGCTCCAAATTCCAGATTCTATCCTACCAATGATTTTTAATTTTAGCTGCATGTCAGAATCACCTGGGAGCTTTAAATAAAGATGCTCAGACCAATGAAACCAGAACTTCAGAGGGTAAAGGTGGGAACCAGATTTTGGTATCATTCCTCTTGGGCACTGGTATTTTTAAAGCTCTCCAGGTGATTCGGAGATAGGAAGGGGATAGGGCACAACCTTCAAAAGAATGGCATAGCTGTTGAGGGCACTACATGAACTGGTTAGAACCAACTAGGTTCAAGATGGTGAAAGACTCAACTTCCTGTAAACCTTAAACCTCATTGTACTCATTTCAATACTGAACCATTAGCTAAATGACACACCCACAGGGGCCATGACAGTTTTGAGGCTAGCCATAGAATACCAAACAGTGGTTGGTGGCTCAATTCTTGGAAATTCCCACCCCTTCTCCAGAATAGTTGGAACAATCCACTCATGAACCCCTGAAATTACCCAGCCCATATAAACCAAATACCCCATATTTGGGGGCCACTCCACTTCCCTGGTGGCTCAGAGGTTAAAGCATCTGCCTCCAACGCGGGAGACCTGGGTTCAATCCCTGGGTCAGGAAGATCCCCTGGAGAAGGAAATGGCAACCCACTTCAGTATTCTTGCCTGGAGAATCCCATGGACGGAGGAGCCTGGTAGGCTACAGTCCACGGGGTCGCAAAGAGTCAGACACGACTGAGCGACTTCACCTTCACCTCACTTTCTGGGATGGACAGCATTCTGTCTGTGGAACGTGTATCTCTCTAATTAAACCTGCTTGCACTTTGCTATGGCTAACTCTTAAATTCTTTCCTTCATGAAGCCAAGGAGCCTCACTTGGTGGTCCATCCCACAAACCTGCCTGAGACTTGGGACATGACCATCCTCTCATGCCCTGTTTTTCTTGCAGTAATTTCAGGGTGCATCCACGGTTGAGAACTTCTGGGCTAAACTCAATCCCTGCTGTTCAAAACATGGTCCTAGATCACCACCATCATTGCCATCTGAGAGTTGGCTAAAAATGTAGAAACGCAGGCCTCACCTACTGAACAAGAACCTGCATTTTACCAAGACACCCTGGGATTTCTATGCACTTTAAAATTTGAGAAGACACTCTAGAGCAGGATTCAGTGAACTGAAACCCTGAGGTCAAATCCCACTCACTGCTTTTTCTGTAAATAAAGTTTTATTAACAAACTTCCTTCATTACTTCACACTGTTTATGGTTGTTTTTGTGCTACAGTGCAGAGCTGAGTGCAGATACCATAAAGCTGACAAAGCCTAACATGTTTACTGTCTGTCCCTTTACAAAAAAAGTTTGCCAATCACTGCTTTAGAAGATGGAGTGGCTAAGATCAACCAAGAAAGCATTTGTCAAGGCTTGGGTGGAGGGCAGGGCAAGCGTCCCTGCCCTTATGTTGGTGCTGCCCCTTGTGAGGACAGGGCTTCTGGCACATAGGCCTTTTATATGTACTTACCAGGGCCATCCTGCCAAATGAGCCTGCTATTTATTTTTAAAACCTTTTAAAAGTAATGTTCATTTAAAATTTCAGCTATGCTGGGTTTTTGTTGCAGGGCAGCTATTCTCCAGTTGTGGTGAGTGGGGCCTGACCTCCAGTTGCGATGTAAGGGGACTTCTCATTGCGGTGGCCTCTCTTGGTATGGAGCATGGCTCTAGGCATGTGGGCTCAGCAGACACGACTCCCAGGCTCCAGAGCACAGGCTCGGTAGTCAGGGTGGTCAGGCTTAGCTGCTCTGCAGCACGTGGGATCTTCCCAGACCGGGGATCGAACCTGTGTCTCCTGTATTGTCAGGCAGACTCTTTACCACTTAGCCTCTAGGGAAACCCAAGCCCGTTTATTGCTAACAGAATTAATTCTGGATCTACTCTCCAGAGAAACAGATGGACTGGCACTAATGTGCTTTCAGACTCATGCTCAGATCAGACACAAGCAGACATTTTGCATCATTTCAGTGATGTTGCAGAATCATTTGACTAATGCAATATTGCAAAGTCTCTATCAGAAAAACAGGACTGCATGAGTCAGGAAGATGAGCCTTGTGCCTGACAATCCAGATGCTCTCTTCTACTCTACTTCCTCCTCAAAGATACAAAGGTTTCTTCCCCCACCACCTGGTGTCAGCTTGATTATGTCTTTTTACAAATGTGTGTGTTTCATGTTCATTAACCACTGGCCTCTGCTGAAAAAGTCAGAATTTACTTGATTTGCCCAGGAAAGAGGCCCTTGAGCTGACCTGCTTTATGAGCCACTTTGGTAGCTAGCACAGATTGGGAAGGTGCCCATCTTTCCTCTGCAATCATAGAACAGAGAGAAGCTAACTAGCCCTGTGGCTATAGGACCTTGCTCCAGTGGACACTACACAGTATTGCTTCTCAAACTCATACTAGAAATCACCTGGCCAGCTTGTTAAACTGCAGATTCTGATTCAGTGATTCCGCACCTGGGCCTGAGAATCAGCATCGTCTAGCAGGGTTCAAGGTGAAGTTGATATCCCGGGATCATGCCTTGAAAAATAAGTTAGGGTGAGGGTTGCCAAAGCGTGGCCTGTGGCCTCAAGTGGCCTGTAGCCTGCTTCCAGAAATGAAGTTTTCTTGCAGTCCACCCATCTCCTTTATCTGACGTCTTATCTGTGGCGGCTTTCATGCCACAACAGTGGAGCTGAGCAGTTAGGACAGAGGTTATCCAGGCCTTCCCCAGCGGCTCAGCAGTAAAGAATCTGCCTGCAATGCAAGAGACACAGCAGACTTGGGTTTGATCCCTGGGTTGGGAAGATGCCTTGGAGAAGGAAACGGCAACCCACTCCAGCGTTCTTACTGGGAAATCCCATGGACAGAGGAGCCTGGCGGGCTACAGTCCGTGGGGTCAAAAAAGTCGAACACCGAGTAGCTGGGCACGCATGCGCTCCTGACCTGCCACTCCTAAAAGAGAAAAAGTCTACAGCGTCGATTCTCCAACAGTGGGCCAAGGGTTGGCCTGCATCAGCATCATTTGGGGGTTGGTTCCAGATATTGATTCCCAGTGTCATCCCAAACTGCCTCCGAAGACAGTCTGGGATGAACCTGATGAGCCTCGTGGTTGTCAAGCTGCCTGGGTGCCGCTATGGGCCACCCTGTGCAAGCCCGAGGCCCGGGGAAACCTGCCAGAGACAGCCACGGGGGACGTCTGCCCGGCACCGGAGGCATGTCTTTGGGGAATGCCTACTTCATTAGATGCATAAATCTAGCTCTTGCTGAGGCTTTTGGAGCCCTGCGTCTCTCTTTCCTGCCATCCAAGTCCTGATGGAAGGTGGGCTGTTAGAATCACAATGGCGTTGGCTGGGTCCTCAGGAGGCTGACTCTAAAGGGAAATTTGTTGTGCTAGAGCTTTATTAGGGAGTGCTCTTGGATTAGTACCAGTGGAAGAGAGAGAAGGAGAACAGAGCGGGGAGGGGGGAGACAAATGGGCCTGGGGGAGGGCAAGAAGGTGGGCTGTAGGGTGGTCTCAGCCGGCGGCCGTAGCCAGCCGATGGGAAGCTCTGAAGCTCAGGCGGCCCTCACAAAGAGGTTGAGAGGGTCAGAGCTCGGTGTTCACAGCCGCTCCACTGGTGCCCTAAGAGGGCACGTCATTGCCTTGCTCTCTTCAGCCAAGAGCATTCCTGAAGAGGGCTGAGAGTGGAGGGCTGTCTCCCAGCAGCCTTCTCAGCAGCTGGAGAAACAATTTCTGCCTTTATTCTGGAAAGGGGATCTGGAAAATGCCTCACAGCCTCCACTCCACAAAGGGTCATTTTTATAAACGGCAACTGCCATTCACCAGGCTCCCATCAGGTGCCAAGCAACACCTTCGTTTACTTCATTCTCATAGGAGCGTTCAGTTCAGTCCAGTTCCTCAATCATGTCCAACTCTTTGAGACCCTATGAATCGCAGCACGCCAGGCCTCCCTGTCCATCACCAACTGCCGGAGTTTACCCAAACTCATGTCCGTTGAGTCGGTGATGCCATCCAGCCATCTCATCCTCTGTCCTCCCATTCTCCTCCTGTCCCCAGTCCCTCCCAGTATCGGGGTCTTTTCCAGTGAGTCAATTCTTTGCATGAGGTGGCCAAAGTATTGGAGTTTCAGCTTTAGCATCAGTCCTTCCAATGAACACCCAGGACTGATCTCCTTTAGAATGAACTGGTTGGATCTCCTCTCAGGAGTCTTCTCCAATACCACAGTTCAAAAGCATCAATTCTTCGGTGCTCAGCTTTCTTCACAGTCCAACTCTCACATCCATACATGACCACAGGAAAAACCATAGCCTTGACTAGACGGACCTTTGTTGGCAAAGCGATATCTCTGCTTTTTAATATGCTATCTAGGTTGGTCATAACTTTCCTTCCAAGGAGTAAGCGTCTTTTTATTTCATGGCTGCAGTCACCATCTGCAGTGATTTTGGAGCCCCCAAAAATAAAGTCTGACACTGTTTCCACTGTTTCCCCATCTATTTCCCATGAAGTGATGGGACCAGATGCCATGATCTTCGTTTTCTGAATGTTGAGCTTTAAGTCAACTTTTTCACTCTCCTCTTTCACTTTCATCAAGAGGCTCTCTCTTTAGTTCCTCTTCACTTTCTGCCATAAGGGTGGTGTCATCTGCATATCTGAGGTTATTGATATTTCTCCCGGCAATCCTGATTCCAGCCTGTGCTTCTTCCAGCCCAGCGATTCTCATGATGTACTCTGCATAGAAGTTAAATGAGCATGGTGACAATAGACAGCCTTGACGAACTCCTTTTCCTATTGGAACCAGTCTGTTGTTCCATGTCCAGTTCTAACTGTTTCTTCCTGACCTGCATATAGGTTTCTCAAGAGGCAGGTCAGGTGCTCTGGTATTCCCATCTCTTTCAGAATTTTCCACAGAAACCGTTAGGAGGCTGGAATTATGAGCTTCCTTTTAAAGATGGCAGGACAGAGGTTCTGAGAGGTTAAGTACATTCCCCAGGGCCCCACAGCAAGTNGTTTCTCAAGAGGCAGGTCAGGTGCTCTGGTATTCCCATCTCTTTCAGAATTTTCCACAGAAACCGTTAGGAGGCTGGAATTATGAGCTTCCTTTTAAAGATGGCAGGACAGAGGTTCTGAGAGGTTAAGTACATTCCCCAGGGCCCCACAGCAAGTAAATGATTGGATAGTGATTCCGATCTAGACTTGCTAACACCAAAGGTCACAACGATTTTCTATTAAACCTGCATTTCCCAGTTTGTATTCTTCAGAACAGATTGTTAAGTATTGTATGAAAGAGAAAAAAAACCCAAAACTTTATGGCCAAATAGCTTTTGGAAGAGCTTCCAGGTAGCTCAGCTGGTAAAGAATCAGCGTGCAATGCAGGAAACCTTGGTTAGATTCCTGGGTAGGGAAGATCCCCTGGAGGAGGGATAGGCTACCCAGTCTAGTATTCTTGGGGTTCCCTAGTGGCTCAGACAGTAAAGAATCCACCTACAATTTGGGAGACCTGGGTTTTATCCCTGTGTTTGGGAGGAGGGCATGGCAACCTACTCCAGTATTCTTGCCTGGAGAATCCCCATGGACAGAGGAGCCTGGCAGGCAACAGTCCATGGGTCGCAAAGAGTTGGACACGACTGAGTGGTGAAGCACAGCACAGCTTTTGGAAATCTTTCATTAAACATAAACAAGTTTCTTTCTTTCTCAGAACCTTTAACATGTCAACGTGAAGCGTGAATCTCTGAGAATCAGTAACATGCAATATTCCCAAACCTTATTTAAANGTCCATGGGTCGCAAAGAGTTGGACACGACTGAGTGGTGAAGCACAGCACAGCTTTTGGAAATCTTTCATTAAACATAAACAAGTTTCTTTCTTTCTCAGAACCTTTAACATGTCAACGTGAAGCGTGAATCTCTGAGAATCAGTAACATGCAATATTCCCAAACCTTATTTAAAAGGGAAACTGTTTGGTAGCGGAATGTGCATGGACCACCTTTGAGGGGAGGATGTATTGCCTTAAATGGCCTCCTTTTGAAGTTTTCTTCTGTGGGGAGATGGAAGGATTTGCCCTGAAAGCAGGCAGCCTGGTCCCTCTGCCCTCCCTTCCCTTGTCAAGAGAGCCTTTCACATGGCTCTCTTACAGAAGGAATGGAATGTTGAGTTTATACTTTGTTGCCTTTGGTCCTGATTTAGAAACACTGGGGCTGGGAGTCCTGGGCAGAGGGAGGGAGATCAGATCAGCCTCCCAGTAAGGATGGCAGAATGAAAGTGGGGTAAGGCCTCTGCATAGTTCCACCCAAGCGCAGCACCCAGCTTGGGACTCCCCCAAATTCTCTGTGGCTCTGGGTTTATGGCTACATCTTGTAGTTGACAATATACTACACGTGTCTTTAAAGCTAACAATGGCAACAGACAATAGAGGCAACTTTAAATTCCTTCCAAAAGAAGTTCGAAATACCTCCGTTTCATACATACATATTTAGTGTTTGTGTGAAACAAAGGCGAAAATTCAATCACGATGCAAAGTTACAAAAAAATTTTTCTTAAGTAAGAAAATGCTGAGGGCGTGCTGAGAGGTGGGGGCTGGAGCTGGGGGTGGGGCAGGGGCCGGCAGCCA
>SJYX01012137.1:0-10240 GCA_006410675.1 Oreotragus oreotragus
CAACACCACAGTTCAAAAGCATCAGTTCTTCAGAGCTCAGCTTTCTTCACAGTCCAACTCTCACATCCACACATGGCCACAGGAAAAACCATAGCATTGCAAAGTAATGTCTCTGCTTTTAAGGCTTAATAAAACAAATTTCCTGGACTCTTGATCCTGTACCAGTTATCGATCAATATCTAAGTGATACTTCACTGCAGAAATCCTCAAAAACAGTTGATCTTCCTTATCTTCACCCATACAGCTTTTTCTTTACCTACTCCAAGGAGACACTTAACCACAGTCTTCCACTGAAACTGCCCTTGCAAGCACAGTCCATGATATTTACCTACTCAAAAACAACGGCAAACTTTTTATCTGTTGAATTGATTGGATTTTTCATGGATTGAATTCTGTCCCCCTCAAAAGATATGTTGAGATCTTAACCTCTAGTACCCGTGAGGACAACCTTATTTGGAAATAGGTTTTTTGTAGATATAATGGAATTAATATTAAGTCATATTCAGGGTGCTGCTGCTGCTGCTAAGTCGCTTCAGTCATGTCCGACTCTGTGCGACCCCACAGACGGCAGCCTATTGGTCTCCGCCATCCCTGGGATTCTCCAGGCAAGAACACTGGAGTGGGTTGCCATTTCCTTCTCCAATGCATGCAAGTGAAAAGTGAAAGTGAAGTCGCTCAGTCTGTCTGACTCAGTGACCCCACAGACTGCAGCCTACCAGGCTCCTCCGTCCATGGGAGTTTCCAGGCAACAGTACTGGGGTGGGATGCCATTGCCTTCTCCACATACTCAGGGTAGGGGGTTGCTAATCCCATATGACTGGTACCTCTATGAGAACAGAGGACCCAAACACAAGTACACAAGGAGAAATGTGTAAACCGAAGTATACCAATGACTGTCAGCAACACCAGAAGCTGAGAAAGGAATGGAACAGATTCTCCCCTACACCCTTCAGAATGTTTCTGCTGACACTGTGATTTCACACTTCTGGCCTTCAGAACTGTGAGAGAACAAATTTCTGTTGTTTTAAGCCTCTCGGGTTATGGTAATTTCCTATGGCAGCCCTGGGAAATCGATACATCCTCTTATGTAGCCTCTCAGTAGCAATTGCCATGGTGAGCATTCTTTCCTTGGAGTTTTTTTCAATTTTTCTTTTCACAGCATGGCTCTCACCCGATTTTTCTCCTATGTGCTATTTCTCAGTTTCCTTAGCTACTTCTTTGACACATTTCAGATCTCTATACTTTGGAGTGTCTTTAAAATCTGTCGTAGAAACTCACTCTTTTTACCCATACTCTCTTCCTGGTTAACTTTTGCAAGTTCATGATTTTACACACCATTCAGATGTTGTAAAGAATCTGCCTGCAATGCGGGACACCTAGGTTGGATCCCTGTGTTGGGAAGATCTCTTGGAGAGGGAAATGATAACCCACTCCAGTATTCTAGCCTGGGAAATCTCATGAACAGAGGAGGCCGGCAGGTCACAGTCCATGGGGTCTCAAAGAGTCAGACATGACTGACTGACTAATACTAGATGTTGATAACTTTCAGATTTATATGCTAGCCAAGATTCTCACAGTTTCCAAGCCAATACATGTAAATGACCAATTCACTTCTCCACTTGGGCATCTAATAGGCATCACAAAATTAATGTAGCCAAATAGAACTATTTCATTATTGATTACTGAAATAAGTTCCCCAGTCACACAAAATGCCACCATCATCCCCACTTGTTCAAATGATAAACCTAGAAGACATCCTAATTTCCTCTTTCTTTAAGATTTCACATCCAATCCATCACTGAGTCCTGTCTGCTTTGCCTCTAAAACATAGACACGATTCAGTTGAAATGAACTTCCCTCCATGTCAACTACAACCATGCCATTTGAAGAGTTTCTTCTTTTGCTGATTGACTATAGGAGCTCCCTAACTTATCTGCTTGCTTCTGCTTGACTTCTTCCTCATATTATCCTACTGTACACAGCAGGGGTAAAGTCAATCTAAAGTGGAAGCCAGATCATGTCACTTCTCTACTTAAGATCATCCACCCATCGACTTCTTATCACAGTAATAAAAGAATAAATATAAACATTAAAAAAGAATTAAAAATTCCTTATAACCTGTATGGTCCAGTTTCTGACCTTCTCTCTGACCTCATCTGTCTTTATAATTTCCTTCAATAACTGCCTTCCAGTCAGTTCAGTTTTCTTACCATCTCTTGATTATGCCAAGATTGCTGTTATCTCGGGAGATTTTAATACATGTTCCTCCCATGGACGGAGGAGCCTGGTGGGCTGCAGTCCATGGGGTCGCTAAGAGTCGGACACGACTGAGCGACTTCACTTTCACTCCCTTCTTAATGGGATATATTGCACCCTCTCAAATATTTATCTCTTTGGGATGTCTCACTCTTCACATTCCATGAGTATCTTCCTCATTTCATTCCAGTCTCAACAGATGTAACCTCCTTAAAGTGATTTTCCTGTACACAGTAGCTAACGCATCCAACCACCATCTATTCAATCTCCATATCTGATATTCTAATTTTGTGCTCTTCATAGCACCTATCCAAAGTTGAAATTAACTGTTCCATTTTTATTTTGCTCACCTATTCTCTATCTCATGAGAATACAAATGCTTTAAGGTCACAGATTCTTCAGTGTCCCAGTGTCTCAGAGACTAAAACAGTTCCAGGCTTGAGCAGGTGCATAAGAAGCATGAGATTGGAAAATAGATCAGAGTTGGGTAAGAAAATGATAACAGGTGTTATCATTTAAGAGGCTGTTCTAGTAATATATTTAAGATGTGATGGGGGTTTGAATCTAGATAAATGCTATTTGAGATGGTGAAAAGTGATGTAATTTGACATATCTAGAAGAACTTAGTAGCTCATTCAGGAGAAGGCAATGGCACCCCACTCCAGTATTCTTGTCTAGAAATTCCCATGGATGAAGGAGCCTGGTAGGCTGTAGTCCATGGGATCGCGAAGAGTCAGACACGACTGAGCGACTTCACTTTCACTTTTCACTTTCATGCACTGGAGAAGGAAATGGCAATCCACTCCAGGGTTCTTGCCTGGAGAATCCCAAGAACGGAGGAGCCTGGTGAGCTGCCATCTACGGGGTCGCACAGAGTCGGACACGACTGAAGCGACTTAGCAGCAGCAGCAGCAGTAGCTCATTCAACATGATTGAGAGAGAATTAAGAGTTTATTATAACTGACATACTTCTGATTGAGTAAATGAGTGAATGATGCTGTTATTCATTGTTAAAGGAAATACCAGTGGGATAGAAAGGTTAAAAAGGCATTTTTGAGAGGCATTAGACCATTTCAGAACAAAACATGGTCCTCGGGCCTCTAAAGCTGTTTGTGTTTTTTGGTGCTGCTGCCTAACCATGGGCCATTTTTCAACCCTGAGAAACCTGACTTCTATCCTTACTATGGATAGAATTTGTTCTTGTCAAGTATTTTTTAAAGCGAATGTTCCCAAACACAGCAGATCCTTTTCCAGACCTCATCCTGCTTGATCACTGATGATCGTTTGCTTTTCCTTAAAGATCCTTACCATGGATTGCTATGACACCACATTTTTCTACCTGTCTTCCTCCTTTCTAGCTGCTCTTTCCAAAAAGGGTCAGATAAATTCCAACTTTTCTGTTGTGATTTATAAAGTCCTCCAAGTCTAGTGTCCACCCATATTTCCAACCTCACCTCTTTTGAATTTCACTCAGCCCACTTCCACCAAGAAACTTTCCCTGATTTCAAGTCCAGGATCATTCTATACAATTACCTAACCAAAGATGACATTTTTTTCTTTCTGAGGTACATTGAGGATTTTATCTGCATGTGACATCTTCAAGCAACATGATAGAAAAATACAATTTTTTAATTGAGAAAACTTTGGTAAAAATAGATACTCTTGTAACATATTTTTCTGTTGCTCTAAAATTTGCATCGTGCTACTTCTGATTCCTTTCCTGTAAGTCACTCATTACAGTTTCAGCATGAATATTTGTCTATTTTTACATATAGAAGACTGTTATTACCAGTATTATATTAGCAAAGCATGAAAGTAAGTATTCCAAATAATATTAGCAATTTTAAATATTTTAAAAACTTGTGCTGATTTAGCACAAGTTTTAATAAAGCAAGAGCATATCCTCCTTGGATGACTCAAAATCATCTCTCTCCATTATGTGGTTTCTAGCATACCTCCCAACGTAGGACTATAGGGAAGACTCTATCTTCTAGAGACAGCATGAGATCAGGGACACAGTGGGAAAATCTTCAAGGTAAGTGTATAAAATGACTTGGAGAAGTGTACTAAGAGATGAGGCTGAAAAGAAGCAAGAAGTTTCAACATAGCAGTAGCACAAAGCTGGAGATGACAACCATATATAGCCATTTTCTGTCACATATAGGCATTTCTTCCACAACAAATATGCAGAATGATACTAATATTTTTCACCATGTAGCCACTTCTACAGATATAAACTGACATAATTTTCCCACATATATTCCTATAATATATTCCAATAATAAAGAGCTCTGTTATATCCCTCATGAATTACCTTTCAGATACAGTATTTAAAATTATATTATCAACTAACTAGATATTATACACTAATGTGTCTTTAAGGTATATGTTTTTAATCACTGAATAAAATGCACTCACGCTCACTTTTCCACTGCGATTGTCTTCTTCTCTCACTGCCAGAGCCTTCAGAAAATTATCATGTAGGTCTTTACCAGCACTTGTTAGTGTCCTAAAAAAAAAGCCCATCTCCAGTTATATTAGCTAAACAAATATATTGAAAATATTCTGGGTACAAAAAAGCAACCTTCTTTATTTCAAGTGACAATTCCTTCAACACGAAAACTACATATAAACAGTATACACAATTCACAATCATTATAAATCATACATAATTATAATAAACTATCAGATTCTTAATTTTAATTTCATATAGCTATAGAGTCTTTATTTTAAAATAATTGGAATCAAGATTATAAATAATATCAACACTCATGTCAGATACAGTTAATTGTACTTACATGTCCATTTTATTCTTTTTATCATGTCATGGAATTTCAAACTATGTATTCTCCTCACTACCCACAATAATTTAAAATGGACTGTAATTTAAGCACAATTTATTTAATATAATAAACGTAAAATATTAGCCACTTAGCCCAATTCAGTTAGGAATAGGACACCATTTTAGCTCTATGAGTGGAGATACTCAAGGCAAGACAGGAAACTAGATTATCCTTGTCAGATAAAAGAAAGTATTAAGAATTCAAGAGAGAAATTACTTTCTCTGGAAATAAATTGTAAAGGAAATTTATCATGATGATCTTGATCAAGCAACACTGAACCACAAAATAAACAGTGAATTCAAAAGTGATTACAAAATAATAATCCTTTCTTTATTTGGCAATATTCTATATATTCAACAAACATTTCTACTGTGTGTCTACTATGAACTAGGAACTATACTAAGGACAAGTTAATGAGATATGATTCCCACTCTCAAGTTGCCTGTGGTCTCATAGAAGTCAGTAGATACAGAAACATTATAATATCATACTGTGTGATAAGTATAATAATAGAGATATAGATGGATTTTGAGTTCATAAGAGAAATGCCCTAGGTATTCGAAGAAAAGTCAACTTAGTCTTAAGCTTTAAAGCTATCATTGAACTAAACATTAAAAGATGAGATGCATTAGCCAGTTTGAGGGTATGGGTAGTGGAAGAGGGAGAGAGTTATGAGTAATTACAAAGGAATTCAAGAATAGAGATGAAAATCTGCCAGGTACCCTTGAAAATGGAAGTTAGTCACGCAGTCATGTCTGACTCTTTGTGACCCTGTGGACCACAGCCTCCCAGGCTCCCCTCTCCACAGAATTCTCCAGGCAAGAATACTGGAGTGGATTACCATTTCCTTCTCCAGGGGATCTTCCCAACCCAGGGATTGAACCCAGATGTCCCACATTGCAGGTAGACTCTTTACTGTATGAGCCACCAGGAAAGTGTTGAGCAATTATTAAAAAATTAATTGGGTAATCATTACCCTTGGGTAATTATATAAAAAAAAAAGATCAGAGAGTAAGTACAGAAAGTGAGGGAGAAACCATATAAAATTAACAAAAGCTAACATTTTTATAGACATACAGTTGTAAATATTTAGTAAAAGTCACTCAGCTACTTAGAGCAGATCTATTTTCAAACCCAGGATATGTGGTTCTAAAACTCATTCTCATAACCAACAGGCCGTGTTGCCTTTCCAGGAAGCCCTTATATGCTACATTAAGAAACCTGAACCTTGTCTTCTAGAAGATATTGAACCACAAGGGTCATATGCAAAGGAAAAAGATGGTCAATGTTGTATTTTAGTTATAGCATCCAGTGGTTGTGATAAACATAACCTGGAAGAGAAACACACTGGAAATATTAATTAGAGAGCTTTGGTAAGCATTTTCTCTCTTCCAACATTTTACATTAAAAAAAAAATGTAATTCTCACAATGACTTTATAGTTCCCATCTTACAGATGAAAGCAAAGAGGCTTGAAAATAGTCAATAATGTTCCTAAAGTTTTACAATTAATAAAAATCTAGGTCTAATTGAAAAAAAAAAAAAGAGATAATGAAGACGTGACTTAAAGCAGTGGTAGCAAGAATAAGAAGAGGTAGATTTGGGAAATATTAATAGGGAAATAGACCTGGGATTTCTTTTTCTAAAAAGTTAAAGAGAGATTATTAACAGGTTTTTTAAATCAATATGGGCATATGCAGCATGTAACCTATTGATTATTTTGTTGAACAATACATGCAACTTATTAAACTAATCATAACTTGTCAGCTTCTTCTTTACTAGTTTTATATGCCTTGGCTTATAGTATCAGTGGACTTCCCAGGTGATGCTAGTGGTAAAGAACACACCTGCCAATGTAGGATATGTAAGAGAGGTAGGTTCGATCCCTGGGTTGGGAAAATCCCATGGAGGAGAGCTGGCAGTCCACTCCAATATTCTTGCCTGGAGAATCTCATGAATAAAGGAGCCTGGTGGGCTATAGTGCATGGGGTCACAGTCAGACATGACTGAAGTGACTTAGGATGCACACTGGCATAGTATCAATATCAACTAATAATCAAAACACCTGTGTGTGTGCATGCTCAGTTGCTCAGTCATGTCTAATATTTTGCAACCTGATGCACTGTACCCCACCAGGCTTCTCTGTCCATGGAATTTTCCAGGCAAGAACACTGGAGTGGGTTGCCATTTTTTATTCAAGAGGATCTTCCCAACCCAGTGACCAAATCCATGTCTCCTAAATCTCCTGCTTTAGCAGGTAAATTCTTTACCACTGGGCCACCAGACATCTAACTATACATAAACATAACTACTAATTGGTACTAATGGAGAGAATTATGTGTTTGAGAAATTTCTCAATCTGTTGCTCTGTTTAAAAGTAAATCTTCCATATTATAATACACCTATGTATTTCTGGCATTAAATCTCCAAAATATCAAATTTATTTTGTCAGAAGTTTGCCCAGAGAGAAATATTGCTTCTCCAATGCTCACAAAATAATCTTCTCTTCACTTCATCACTTTCTACCTAATTTCCTACTTATGATAGGAAATATTTAAAACCACAATGAGTTAGAAATTATCTGTGAAGTCTGAACAGAGAATTAGTTTTACAAGTGTTTCAGTCAGGACTGGTTAGCTTATACTATGGTAACAAATGCCCCAAATTTCTGTGGTTTAAAACTACAAATGATTATTTCTCAAAAAGCTGTGCATCCACAGCAGGTTGATTGTGGCTCTTTGTCTTGGAGGGATGTACTGGGAGGCTCCTGAAAATAACCTCTATTTGAAACATCTTTGTTACTGTGCAGAAGGAACACCGTCATTTGCTGGCTCTTAAAACATCTGCTTGTAAGAGACTCATGTCACTTCCACTCCATTTTATTGGAGAAAGCAAGTGCCATGCCTGAAATCAACAGAATGGAAAAGGATAATCCTGCCTAAGGAAAAGTAGTAAATATTTGTAAACAGTATCTCATGTACCCATTGCCTTCGACAGCATAACCAAAGATGAGTACATAGCTCAGTAAACAAGAGCAATAAAGAAAACAATTTCTGAGCAAAATTTAAAGGTACAGAAAATGTGTTCATGCAGTTGATTGCATTTTAACCAAATAAAGACACTTTTGGACAGTATGATCACTAAACTTAGCTCCACAGCAGTATATCTTTCGGCAGACCCACAGAACATCTAAAAACTATGGTTGAAGAAATGAGATAGACTTTGGTGTGTGTTCTTCTCTGATAGCTGTAGACACTTGTTGGTTTTCCCTTCCTGACAACACTTCACATTTTTTGAAAACAGAACCCTAATTTTTATTTGGAGGGCTTCCCAGGTGTCACTAGTGGTAAAAGAATCTGCCTGCCAATGTTGCAGATGTTAAGAGACGTGGGTTTGATCCCTGGATCGAGAAGATCCCTTGGAGAAGGGAGTGGCACTCTACTGAGTATTCTTGCCTAGAAAATTCCATGAGCAGAGGAGCCTGGCGGGCTACTGTCCATGGGTCACAAAGAGTCAAGACACAACTGAGTGACTGAGCACACACACATTTTTTATTTGGAAAACGGTCCCTCTCACATTCTTTGCTCTGGTGACACAGTCAATGGTACCCACTCACTCACAACTCTTACCTTCCAAAGCTCAGCTGATGAATATGCCTCAGACTTACTCTCACGTCACCTCATGGGAATGCATATCATAAAGAGAGAGATCCAAGGTTGTGAAGAAACTGGAGTTGTATTAAGCTGAATTAAGCTGTCCTTAATTCCTACTAGATAGCCTCATCATTCAACTTCTTCCTCAAATCTATAAGAATCAGTGTCCCTCCAGTAAACCCTCTTTTTGATTTACTTCATTGGAATTGGTTTCTACTGTTCACAAACAAAACCTATAATTGATATGATGGTTATACAGTTAAGATACTGCAGAGCAACAAATATTGTTTGATTCCACTTGTACAAGATACCTAGAATAGTCAAGTTAATAGAATCAGAAAGTGCAATAGTAGATGACAGGAGTCAAGAGGTCAGAGGGGAGGGAGGGGGAATGGGGAGTTAGTGCTTAATGGGGACAGAGTTTCAGTTTAGCAAGGTGAAAAATTTGGGAAATGATGAGTGGTGAGAACTACAGCAACAGGAATGTACATAGTGCCACTGAACCACACAGTTAAACATAGTCAAAATAGTATGTTCATATCATGTGAATTTTACCACACACACACAAAATATTTTTTTTTAAGTTACTTTAGGGGGTGGTCCAAAGATGGTGGAGGAATAGGACAGGGAGACCACTTTCACTGAGCAACTTCCACAAAACAACTTCTGAACACTGTCAGAGGACACCAGGCACCCAGAAAGGCAGCCTATTCCCTTCAAAAGGAGGTAGGACAAAATGTAAAAGACAAAAAGAGAGACAAGAGAGTTAGGAACAGAGACCCATGCTGGGGAGGGAGCCGTGAAGGAGGAGAAGTTTCCAAACAGCAGAACACTCTCTCACTGGCAGGTCTGTGGGGAGTTTTGGAATCTCAGAGGGCAACATAACCGGGAGGAAAAAAAAAAAAAACTCCAGCAGTCCTAAAGATTTCCGTATAGTAAGTCTACTCCCCACTTTTCCTATCCCCCAATACACCTTATTTTGTTGTAAATCCTTAGAACATTACAGATAAAGTCCAATCAGATTAACAATCTCGACCCTAAACATCCAAAATAACCATCATTATCATTTGCACACAGCCTTCAGTTATTTTCAGTTATTTCAGTTGTTTATGCGTATACTTATGTACCCATAAAAGTATATACTGTATCAATATAATTTTGTGAGTTGTTCATTTTATTACATATTTTGAAACTTACTGTTTTACTGAATTTTTATTGTTCCTAGGAATAGATGTTTATGCAAATGTCAAGGAAGATCAAATTTATTCCCAGGTTTATCAGACATGAAAAACCTCTGGAATATAAGACTAAATAAAAAGAGTCTATAATTGCTTTCAGTCACTGTCACTTTGGGGGCTTTATTTTTTTATCATCTCTTTTTTAAAATATAAACTTATTTATTTTAATTGGAGGTTAATTACTTCACAATACTGTATTGGTTCTAAGTGTTAGCGTCTCAATCATGTCCAACTCTTTGTGACCCCATGGA